>BMAT01009499.1:582436-596990 GCA_019649035.1 Elysia marginata | reverse complement strand
AAAACTGCGGATTTCCGCAAAAATGCGGAAGAATGGAAGCACTGGGCCAGTACTAGACTGCCCCTCCACACTAGCTGTTGCACGGGTGAGTGAGAGTTAATAGCGAACTCTCACTCTGAGTCAGATGCACTTAGGTTTAGCGCGCAAAGTTTGGACACCCTCCCGAAGTTCAAGTACGTCTGAAACACCTAGGGAAAGGCTGTCCCGGTCATTGTAGCGGTAACTACAATATTTTTCAGTATTTCAAAATATGGTTAGTTATTTCAAATACTTTGTTGTGTTATTTTTTTCTCAGATTCATTCAAGCATGGTGTGTGAAAAATGACATTTAAAATAACCTCAATTTATGAAACTTAGAAGTCTAAAACAAATATTTAAGAAAGAAATTGGAAGATGGTTTCTGAAAAGCCTGAGCTCTTAAAGAAATTTCAAAAGAAAAGACTCTCGGACTGTTCCAGAGCTGCCATTCACACAGATTTAATCTGTATTATACTGATTTTTTTTGGCCAAAAGATTAGAAAATACTGATTTTCTGATTTTTATTACAAAGTACTGATTTTCTGATTTTTATTACAAAGTACTGATTTTCTGATTTTTATTACAAAATATTGATTTTATACTGCTTATTAAAAAGTTCTACCACCTACTGAGCCAAACTTCAAGGAGTTAATTTACCAGTTTTGTCATTATTTTTTCAATATTCTGAAAATTGTTTTATTAGTATATGTACCGAAATACTTTACAGTAGGCGTACTGTATTAATTCATGAAGCATGGTAGTTTTTGAAATACGATGGCCACATTAAGAAGAATGAAGTGCTAGTGCTTTTGCTGAAAAAGTATCATAGTTTGTGAGTACCAGTACATGGTCAGATTTTTTAACCATGAATACTGATTTTTTTAGCTCAATCATACTGATTTTCTACTTTGAGGAGTGGCAGGTATGAATATATATTACTGAGCAATTAACAAAGTCGCAGAATAGTCTAGCGGATCAGGGAGAAGATTGGCGCTAAGTACAAAGTACCATTTAGATGTTCTAAAGGAAAAGAGCATATTTTCAATGAAAAAAAATATTGATAAATTTTATTATGTAAGTAGCTTTAGTCTTACCATCAAACCAATCTAGATATTCAGTTGATTAAGCTTGACAAATCATGTAAGGAAATCTCAGGCGTAAGGGTTACGTTCATGGTACACCATGTGCAGCATGTTGTCACATTTTTTATATATATAGATAAATATGATATACTTCAAATGTCGTGTGCGGCGCAAAGGGGCTAAGTTTAATGTTTATGAATTCGAAAAGAGATGTATGATTATATTATTCTTTTTATTTGAAGGTAAAAAAAAGGATTATTTAAATTTATGTTTCAATAGAAATCTTGAAAAATGAAAAGTGGATGTAAAAGTAAAATAGGTTTATACCATATATAATTACCAAAACTTTCACTGTGGAAGTGTAAACGCTGATTTTTTTCTTATTGCAGAAATAATAGGATGAAAAGTTGCAAAGACACTTTTATATTTACAGTGCATTTCATTTTAAAAAAGGCTCTATGGCATGTAAAATTCTGATTTTTTTTTCGACATATTTTTTACAGAGCGACAATCTGCGTCAACTATTGTACAGTTAGCAAGCAATACAGATCTGCAATTCATGAAAGTAGGTATCATGCCTTTCTTGAAATTTTTAGATTACATAACATACTTAAGACCTCAAATGTAAAAATTTTGATTTTGCTATTCTCAATAAAAAAGTTTCTCATTCTTTATTTTATGTTGGTCTATCTGTTGTATGTCCCATGGGTTTTATAAGTGTAAATTTAAGCCATTTTTACTGATGAAGCGATATGTTCAATTTTTGTTTTATTTTTTTAAATCAATCAACTGTAGTATTCACTATCTTTTATCTGATCAGAACACAAAAAGATCAATTAAGTCCCTTCACTACCAAAATTATTTTCCAGTTTTGTGGGCTAAACTAAGGATTCTAAAACTGTACAACACAAGCAACCTTTGTCTGTTTAATGGACAATAAGATATATGTCTACCAAGATTTCTTCTAGTAATGCTACTGTTATAGAACCTTAAGTGCCTGTAAACAGAGCAGTCAAGGCTCAAGGTGTTTAGAGAATATATGCCATTAATTACTTTTTAAAAAAATGAGTCTTGAAAAAAAAAAGAAAAACAGAATATAAATTTATGAAATAACATTTCTGTTTTGTTTTTTTTAACCCCAGTGTGTTGCTTGGTGCCCAAGGCCCCAACCCAAAAATGTTTTTGCTGTAGCCCAAGCAAGTGGGAGAGTTAGCATTGTTGGGTAAGTATGCCATGTCACAATTATTGAGTTCTTATTTTGTTCAATGCTTTTTATTTCAAATATATATATTTATATATAGGCCCCTATATGTGTATTTATATATTGTCAGTTGTCCCTTATGGTGATTTTGGTTTAATTTAGTTATAACTACTTGTGATTTTGGTTTGATATGTAAAAACCGTTCTGAATTATCACTTGATCACTCTTTAACTATTGAAATCTGGTAATATTATTAAAAATTAGGTGACTTTGCAAAGACCTTTCAAGCTACAATAAGAAGTTCTTTTTGTGTTACAAGTGTAATAGTGGTCTGAGGAGAATAGAGGGCACAAAGCATTAGTAATTTGATTAACTTTTACATCTCTCGTTGGTTACTTAGTAAACGTTTGTAGTACAGTTAAGAGCGTTTTTATACTTGGCCTAATCTATTAAACACTCTTTATGAGTGCTTACATGAGTTTCCCGACATTCCATGACAAAATAAAAAACCTTCTGAACTCACAGAGCAGCACCTATTAAAGTGCTTTACACTAGTCTACTGACTAGATCTTTCACTGCCCATAGCAGGGTACTCATTTTATGCCTGAGTCCGGCAAAGGACTAAATGTCATACTGCCGACCGCAGGCCTCAACCCCCAGCCCCCAGACCTTGCAATCCAAAACCCAAGTGTCTTTCTTAAGAACATGACGCCATTCTCTGGAAATGAAGTGGACCATTCTGAGTGTAAAACAGCACAGTGAAAAAAAATGAAGAGATTGGAGTGGACTCTTGTTTGTCCTTGCTTGCTCATCTTGTTAATGATTCTGCTTATTAAAGTAACTAAGTTTTTAAAACTATTCTCTAGGTTTGGAAATGACAAAAATGAAGACCTTGTCGGCAAAGAGTTCAGTGAGTATTTTTTTGTCTTTGTTTTGCTACAATTCTGATTTTAGTTGTGAGTTTTGCACTTAAGTATCACAATGAAAAGAATATGCATTAGTCTAGGGTAAGGCACAATTTTGGGTTTGAGGGCTGATGCTGGTAATGTTATAGATTTTTCTTTAAACAATGCTTTCAAATGTGTATTATCTTCTGTTTGATTCTCACCTTGGTATTAAATGCCAATTTTTTTTTCTTTCCAATCAGATGTAAGATTCAACAGGCAGTGTAATTTCTTGTCATGGAATGCCCTTGAGACCAACCTGGTGAGTCTCAGTTTCAAACAAATCAGAAGCCATTGAAAAAGATATTTCATTTTTTGTTTAAAGTTTAGCAGTGAACGTTCCAAAAGCAACTGTCTATATTCATCATCACAAAAATCTTCACTAATATCTTTTTTATACATATCTAAAATATGTTGCTCAGTCAAAATTCTTTTTACTAATTTTAGACAAAAACAACAGAATATAAATAAATCTTTTCAAATGAAGAATATTTCAGCGTTTAGAAAAAAATAAACATGTATATCTAAGTTCAAACTTACTCTTACTGAATCTACTTGGCAGAGGATATATTTATGTAAAAACTCATGGTAAAAAGTCATTGTAACAAAGTCCCTCCTTGATCTAGAGGTTTTAATGCACTGAGGTCAGCATGCGCTGGGTAAAAATTGTGAGATGCAGTTGAAAGTTCAGACTTCAAACTTTTATTTTAAGAGTTGTAAAATAATAACATGTGCAGTTCTCAGAACTCTACAAATTTACCCAATGACCTGTTGCCTCTGATATGCATAAACTGAAAAGAATGCACAATTTAAAGTAAAGTTAAAGTATAGCAGAAAGCTGCTGTAAACAATATTTACTTATTTCATAAAAAAAGGTTAACTAGTTTCTTCTAAGACTTCCACCAGCTTTTTTCCTAGGAAGTGGCTTTCACTAAGATAGTTGTAACTATTGAACCTAAAGTATTATTGTGTCCATTAAATATCAGATATACTTGGCCCATATGTATATATTTTTTACCTTATTCAAAGCATCCAGTTAAAAATAAAATTATTTTTGCAATGCATTTTTCCTTTTTTTTCTTTTAAAAAGTGTGCCTACGTAAGATAAAATTGAATGTTTGTAAGTATTCTTTACAATCTTTTGGTACTAGTTTTATGCACTCTTCAAATTTACTTTGATATTGATATTTATTTTTGCCCAAAGCTTGCTGAGGGTCTTGACAGAAACAGGAATGAGCCATGTGTCTTGATCTGGGATGTGGTCAATAGCATGCCAGAAGCTTCTGATAGGACTCGGCACAGCTTTTCTGAGGGACCTGTTACAAAACCATTTGCAGAGCTAGGTGAGGCTACATAAATTGAATCTTTATAAATTAAACAAGTCCAATCTTAATTTCTAAGGGTATTTTTATCCATTGACTTAGCAACTTGTAACGTGGTTAGTAAGTGACAAACATGACAAATAAAAATGAAAATGATGAAAGTTGAATTCAGGCAAGTGAGGCTTTATGAGGGTGGGTTTTAATAAGGATTTGTAAATAAATACTGTAGTTCAGATAATGGTCCTTAAATTTGCCTGTCATTGAATAGAGGTCAAAGATTAATATGATTGTGATGTTTTCACTATTTTCCTTACCTCTAGACGAGATCGCAATCTTCATTTAATGAACAATATTTCTCAAAGTTTTAGGGCATCTACTAGATCAGACTTATATTTTCCATTCTTTCTGTATATTATTTTGACTCTAGATCCTGTACCAGTAGACACTCTTTTTTAAAAAAATGAACACTGGGTAAAAACTTATATTTTATTGCACAAAAGTGTAGGGCCTGGGTAAAGTTAAGGTGTACTCCAAATTTTGAACAACATGTGCATGATTACAAAAATATCGTGCTCTAGTATTTTAAATGAAGAGCAAGCATATGCACAACATGATACTTCTGCCAAAATTTGAAAGCTTTAACACATCACCTCTTACATAGGAATAAAAGATAACGAAATATTTTGGCAGCAAAGATACTGAATGTGAAATGTGACAGTAAGTTAGTAGTATGAGTAAGACCACTGGTTTCAGCATTCCTCAAAGATACCATTTAAAAAAGCCTGTAAAGTGGTAAAGAAATTCCTACTGACAGGAAATTAGGGTGAACTAAATATTTTAATTTTTTCTTACAGGATCAGGGGAAACAAGTTCATCCTTCTCATGGTGCCCAACAGATGCAAAAACGTTTGTGGTAGGCATGGCCAACAAACACCTACGGCTGTTTGACCTTAGAGGTAAAGTTGCATGTAATGCTTTACTCTTTGCTAAAATTTAATCCAATAAAAATTTGCATTGAAGTTCAGTATGTAATGGGCCAATAGTCCTTATGTATTTCCTTTACTTTGAAGACCCAAGTTATGTGCTTGCTACAAAATCTATGAATCATAGATTTTGTAGCAATTTTGTAACTGAATAAAAATGGATATCAATATATTACATTTGGCAGTGACTTTTGTATTTATGGGTATATACAGTAGGACTCTGATAAAACTGCTCATATGGGACTTTTTTGTAAGTGCCGTTAAAACAGTTGTCAATATAGACACTAAAAATAATGCTTAAAAAAGCATTCTCTGGAAGGAAAAAAAGGGGCTTAAGCCAAGATTTAAAAAGAAAACAAAGATTGCTTTCCTTTGAATGGCCATATGACGTGAACCATGTTAAATAGAGGCCAAAAGTTGTCAGCAGTGGTTTTTTAAATTGGAGGTTACAAGAACAAGTGGGAACCAGTGACATAAGGATATGCCCCCCATTATAAGGTACCATCCCTCTCTCCTCAAATTCATTTTTAACTCAGTCAAATTTTAAAAATTATTTGTTTCTATACAGTCAAACCTGTATTGATGACCACTTTACTATGACTCCCTTGCGTTTTTTTTTATATTCTTATACTCTGCATGACGACCACCTTCCCAACGCAACCGCGGGCAGCTTTTTTTCTTACACTATTCTATATAATCTCTGTAAAAAAAACTCTCCCGAGGACGACCACTCTTAATCGGACAAGTGCGAATTTGTTTTTTTCACACCTCCTTACTTTATGCTTATACAATCATTGTAATTGTTTACCTGTGATGTAAACCTACAAACAAAGTGGCCTGCGGTTACCAGATGGCCAGCCACCGTGACGGTGAAACCGATACGCGTGCAGGTGGAGACAAGGCGCGACAAAAGCGTGCCCCTTCTCCCTCGTGCTTTGTTGCGTGCCCCTCCTCCCTCGTGCTTTGTTGTTTACCTGTGGTCCGTCTCTACAACAGGGTTTAGCTTGTTTAGCAGCGCTAGCAATATGGGGGTAGTGCCAGGTAGTGGTGGTTAAGCACAGAAATGTGTGGTTAAGAGACAATCATAGACAACTGGTCGCCAGTTTATCAAGTCTGTCAACATAGGCGGCGGGACAGATGCGATTGATCTTGATAACCACAGATTGGATTAGAAATTCCCAGTTATGGAAAGAAGTAGAAATGCCGCTGCGTTGAAAAGTCATTGTTTAATCAAATGCCCAAACTGGCTTGGCAAATGGGAACTCATGGGAACTCAGAAGGGAAAGTTGTTTGCTACATTAAAAGAGAATTGAAATAAACTGTATTGTTACAGTTTTACATAAGTATGCTGCCCAAGAGGACCACCTGTCCATGACGACCACGATCGTCATTGATCTTCAGTGGTCTTCTCAGGCAGGTTTGACTGTATTTCCAAAATTTTACAGCAAAGTTTTTGGGGGAAAGTGCCAATCATTTATTGGTAAAAAAATTCTGTTGTTGCTGCCTGTCTGCGACATCTTGACAGCTTGTTAATGTGTGCAAGCATTTCATGACTGTCCTGCTGTTGCATCAGAAAAGTCCTTAAACAATTAACAGTTTGCTTTGCACTGCTGGGGAGTGAACACATCCTGACTCATCTGTCTCCTCCCCCTCCTCATCTGAAGCATTTCCCAAACTTGTCTGTTGCACAGAGGCTATGATTTCATCATCAGAAAGGGATGCAGATGTTATGAGTTCCGTATCTACACCAATGTAGTCATCAACCGTTGTAGGCACAAATTCCTCATTAGTTGATGTTAGTCATGACATCTGTCTCCCTATTTATAACGTGACTGTGATGATCAACAAACCGCAAAGTTAGGGCACAAATATCTACAGGCAGGCTCGACAGGTGTTACTTATAATTGTTTTTAGTGTGGGCCTAACAATTTGTGGCCAGTCACTGCCTGTTTTGTTCACTACTCTGCAAATCCACAGTGCCGTTATAGTAGATATGAAGGTCACTGGTGCGGTTAGGCCAGGAAAAGTTTATTGACTTTTAATGGAGGAAAAAAGGGGCATGGAAAAATGCTGTTACAACCAGCGTTGCTGTTAAAACACTAGCCGTCGTAAATGGACTCGATTGTATTTATTGATCTTTAGCTTCTGGTGACTTTTATAGTTTAAGCGATTCCCATATTTGGAACTTCATTTCCTTTTCAATGTGATCACCTTTTCCAAACATTTAAAATATAAATTTGAATGTTTCCTTTAAAAAAATCATAATTACCCTGAATTTACTTTATCTCTTCATAAGACATCAACAAGCCTCGCCTTGAGACTCATCACAAATGTGTGGCTGGCATTTGTTTTGAACCTCTTGACAGTAACAAAATAGCTTCATACATGGATGTGAGTAGTAAAAAAATTGAAAAATTTTTTCAACTTTCTGTCTTTATCTTCCTTCTTCCCCCCTCTACATAGTCTATACTTGTTTTTGTAAAATCTCAGCTATAAATGAAAGTTTACCTGTATTTTGATTCCAGGAAGTAATTCATTTACAATTAAATCAGTTGGAAATAATTGCTTTTTTTCCATCTTTATTGTAGAGTCTAGAAATGTTAAAAATAAAGAAAATAATTATTTTATTATCTTTTTTTATTTCAGTCTCACATTGCCATTTGGGATTTGCGAAGTTTTGACAGACCAGTATCCTTTTTGCTGAATTTGCCAAATTAATAGGTTATTCATTTTCTACTATTGTAATTTTAGGTGTTTTTTTTATTAGTATTGTTCACTTTTATTATCAAACCTTTTCTGATGAAAATTCGAGCTATCGTTCACTTTTATTAACAAATCTTTTCGGTGCAATTTGTGAAATAAGCAATTATTTTTTGTAGACATTGTTACCTGGCTTTTTCTTCAATGATTGTTGGTTTCTTTACCTTGCAAAAGATCAACACTATAACAGAGAGCAAGAGTGTCATGAAGATGGCCTGGTGTCCAACAAAGTAAGTTCAAGGCTTGGGACCCAAGGTTATATGACCTATTTTTCACACCTCCTTTGAGCTAGGAAAGCAGGATTATTTTGAATTTTTTAGGACTAGCCTTTTTTCCAGATAGGTGTAAGTTTCTTTTATACTTTATCTACATTTTTATTTACCTTTAATGCTTCTTAGCATGAAAACCTAATGAGACATATCAATATAAATAAAGTGTAGCTTGCTTTGTTAAATATCATATATCTGTATTTGACCATCCAGAGCTTTGGATTATTGTCCGGCAAACAAATTTTTACATATTACAAACTTCTATTCCAGAGTTGGTGTTCTGTCCATTCTTTGTAAAGACAGTCCCACTGTCAAACTGCATGATATTCGCCATGCTATCTATGGTGCAGATGATGTTGAACAAGCATCTGTGGAGAGAAATATTCAACGTAAGGAGAACATAAATTTAATACTATCTCTATTTTTGTTACTTTAAAGAATATAAATAATATTATGTCTTTCAACCATTCCAATGTGTTGACTAGAGAAATTTGAATTTGAAAAGAAAAACCTTTTAAAAGTCAGTTTAATTGACTTAAATAAAAACAAATTATTTTAAATCAACAGAAGGGGAAAATATATATTTTGGAGAAAGCTTGATATTACAGGCAAGAAAAAAGCATTGTTGAAAATGTCAACACCCTGAAAAGCTACATTTTATAACATCCATTTTATTTGAGCAAAATTAATGTCTTTTGTTCTTTGAACTGCCAATATAGCTTGGTCTTTTTAACCTACAATATTTGTGTTGATTGCTTGTTTTTGCAGCTTTTGGCAAAACCCACCTGTCTTCATTTGCATGGCATCCAAAACAAGAAAACCGTTTGATGGCAGTGCTGCCGAATGGAACACTGAGAGATATGACTATATTTGAGAGAATATCCATGGTAAATTACATGCTAGTTGCTTGTGTCCATCCTTTCGAATCTCTCTGTCTGCCTCTTTCTATGTTTGCCTCGTTTTTTTTCGTGTCACTCTCTTCTCTCTCTTTCTGTCTTTCCCCATCATCCTTCCCGTTGAAATTCATTTGTTTCTGAGGAGGATTAGTGCCTTATACATTGTTTATTAAATCAATGAGGTCTTAAATTCAAATCTCAAGGCATGTAGCAAATTTAAGAAATCTAGAAACCTCACATCCTCACTCTCAGCCTATCCTAGAAGAGTTATCTAAAGCCTGATACCAGCTTTCTACATAATACTTATGCAGTAAAGCAAATCAGATAATTTTATTTAAATGCCTTGCAATATTATATCTAATGCTGGTACTATGTTGTACATCATCTTATCATTCACGGCAGCCTTTTCTCTCTTCCAGTGTTACCTCAAGATGTATGCATTTTTACTCCAAAATGTTCATTTCTGCATGTTTTAGGAGTGGTCTTCAAGCTTCAAGCTGATGATGCCTGTGAACAAGGACACCTTACGATGTGTGGAGGAATCTGAGAACTATGGAGATATCTCAGCTATCATGAGGAGGCGAATCACCATGAAATATGGCTTACATGTAATTCTACCTGTTTCAATGTTTCACACCAATAAGTTGTGTGGCCATTTCAGATGTGATATGAAACAAAACTATTTTGATTTGAAAAGTCTAATATTGTTATAGAAAATTATGATAATATCAAACAATTTTTTAAATCATAAGGTCTAAAATTGCTTTTCCCAAAGTGTCAGAGCTTTGGGTTTTAAAAATACTACTGGTATTATTTAATATTTCTGTTTTTCCTGTACTAAAAAATAAATAAAACATGGAGCCCAACCATCCTATTAAAAAAGAAAGTTGAAGCTTGTATTAAGAGGAGTTACTTCGTTTTTATTCATGGAGCAAACAAAATTTTGTTAGAATCCTGAAGATTTAAAATGCATATAATTTGGTTTATAATATACAATATTGGGAGTTTGAAAAAAAGGTCAGAATTCCTATAGAGTAAAGCTTTTGCACAATGTTTGACAAGCAAATATATTGGCCATTGATGAAGACCTTAGCAAAGTTACCAATTATTGATTCTAATTATCACAATGATAATGAAAAAAAATAATTTCAAGCAAACTAATTTTTATAAAAACATTTTTTTTCAGTCCAAAGATGTAGCACAGAATTTGAAAGCTATTGAGGAAGAGCCTCATTTACATGGTCTTTGGCGTTGGATTCTCAGTATCTTTTGGTTTTCAAATGTTGGTGTCTAATTTTTAAATTTAAATAATTTTTTAAAAAATCTACATTTATTCAATAGTTTAACTATTTTCTTTTGTTTAGTTGTAATATTTTAAGAAATACCTCTTTTTTCTGACTTTAGATTGTTAAAATTTTAGTAGGTCTCAGCATCAAAGCTTTTAAAATACCACTGGCTGTTTGATTGAATTATTTTGGCTAAGGCAGCGCACACCAAGAGACAGTTTTTAGGCAACATAGGCACCTACTGACTAAACAGAAGTTTTGGTCTAAGTCTTTATTGCTTTCAGGTACCTGTTTTCACTTAGGTGCTCAGAAAAAACATCATTTTCAAAATTCAGACAGTCAAAGCTGGATAACTTTAGTTTATGTGTAAAGCCCAAGTTTTATTTTCAGCAAACCTTAATTTTCATTTTTTTGATTATTGGCCTTGAGCAGAAGTTAAAACTATGTGTTGTATCCAGGCTGATATCTAGATCCCTGACCTAATTTTGTTCATGGACTTTTAAATATTCTTTTATCTTGATGTTTACATAATTTATTTTCAGCTTTGATTATCTGTATTTCTCAGCCTAGGTTCTCATCAGTCTACATCTACTTTATAAGTGATCCAAAATACCAACACAAAATCTTCTCTTTGTTGTTTTAAATAAGACATAATCAAACCTGACTTATTTGTTAATCAAGAGTATTTCATTTACTTTCATTTAAGCCATGGCTCTTGCCTTGATATTACACTTCTTTAGTAGGTAGAATATTATACTCAAATTACTCAAGTTTGATGTAGCTCACTGAAACAAGGTTGTCAATTAAAATTCAGATAAAGGTTACTGTGGTGGTCAATTTCTTGAAGTTTCCAAGTTTTGCAAGAAGAGAAGTCAATTTGTTTTACTTGCCTTTGTCTTTTTGTCTATTTCAATCTGCATGACAAAAATGATCATCGTATTGCTTCGGTAATTTAAAAACTTTGTATTGTGCACAAACTTAACCAACTGTGTCAAGATCTGCACAATGTGATGGCTGCTCAAGGACACAGTAACTACAGACACCGAACTCCAGCCTCAGTCGGAGTCATCTCCATACTGGGCTTTGATCGTGACGATAATTCTATCATGAAAAGTGAACCTGTTGACGTCCTCTGGAAGGCGTCTGAGGGTGCCAAATATTCAAAAAGAACTCACTACAGAAGTCAACAGAGGTAAGTCATGTTCAGTATGTACAAGATTTAGGTCATGGCTATGTAGTTGTAGTTACAAAGCTATGTTTGATTGGTTAATACATAGTGCAAGTATAGTAAAAAGATAGTTTGCGCCATTATGAAACCTTAAAACTATACCAATCAGGTGACCATAAAAGTTACTGCTAGTTGAAATTTTAAATATTTTTTTATTATGTAGTAACTTGATCACTTTTGTTATATAGCTTCACATTTGTAAAGTCATACTTCAGGTGTGGCAGTGCTTCAAATAAAAATAAAATAAAATGCATGTACACATTAACTATAGTTTTTTAAGATCCTGGAACTCTACAGAATTAATCATTGACAATAAAAGTTTTTACTAACCAATTTAGCTTGACGGGTCACAAATAGAGAAAAGTATGCACTTTTTGATAGGGAAATATCATTAAACTCTTCAATTACATAGAACTTAAAGCAAACTCTGACATCTGAGAAAAACAAGTAAAAAAAATATTTTTTGAAGTGATTGCAGTAAGTTTGAATAAAATTAGAGTGTCTTTTTTGGGAATGACAATTTCTATAAGGATATCTGATTACATAACCTTGATAATTAAGACTTCAAAATGATTACCTGATTATGAAGCATTATAGCCAGATTAAGTATAAAGTTCATGTATGAAAGATACTAAGATTTTCACTATTCATATAGGTAGTATATACCTGGTTAAAACTAAACTAAAAAATGTCCACAAAAACAATAATTAAAATTTTGATTTTATGATGTTTCTTGTGAATGTAATTCTAAGGTTTACAGCAAACACACATATGGTTTATACCCAATTTGTATACATATATGCAAAATATGACTTAGAACAGCTAAAATGTCTTTTGACTATTCTGTGAACACAAAATGTAAACATACTCACATTTTGCTTTTATTTCTCGAAGAAAGAGTAAAATAAATGAAAAGGAAAATAGTAGAAAGGAAAGAGAATGAAAACATTTTATTTTCATCATTGAATTTGTTTTGTACAGTAAAATATAGGGCTACATGTCTACACATCTTCAGGCATAGTTGTCAGATTAGGTTTAGATGCCTTAAATCAGGGACACAACTGCTGAAATAACTTTTTGCTAGGATGGGTGGCATTTTGAAATGTATGTAAATGATATATTTTTTTAGTTGAAAATAATTTCAAGCTATTTTGTTTTGTTTGCCACAGACTGCTTGCTTTACAGCTGTGTGGATGGCTGACAGATCAGCACAGAGATAAATTTGATGCTTTTATCAATAGGTGAGGGATACAGTTGACTAGAATTAATCCTTTTTTTTTTCTTTCTTTTCAAACTCGCATGAGTAGATGGATTACATTTACTTCCCACCTTATTTCACAAATCCAGAATACAGTGTATCACTGTTTTCAGTGATTGTATTGGCTAATTTCTGATACTCTGTATATCTTTTGTTGCCATTACTTGTTCTTGTTGCATTAAATCCAAAGAGAAAATAAGAAATTTTTTTATGAAAGCCATATAGAATTTTGGTACGGTATGTCCGTTGTGATAAAGTTGTTGCCTAAGGTTTTTTTAAGCTCTGAAGCAGTAAAACTGATGCTCATTTGCTACCTCATGTGTACCAATTTTGAGCACATCGTTCTTGGTAATATAAATGATAAATCAAATTACTCTTCATACCTTAAGCTTTTCTCAAAACAATATAATGGTATATCCCAGCTGACTTTGAGTTATTTCATACCATCACGAAATGATTTGCTCAAAATTAACCCATAAGCCAATAGAGATGCATAGCAGAGGTATGAATCTATAATAATCAAGCATAAGTCAGGATAAATTAATTCCTGAAAAGCTTTGTAAAACTTTCTTTAAAAGTGTGGAAATGAACTCATTCAAACTGTCATCTTTTCGAACTAAAAATAATAAAAAAGTCAAATAGTAGTATTTTTATAGCCTAAATGGATCAGCCCCAGGCATTTGTAGTGCATGAATGCCTGCCCCCAACTATTATGCCTGATTGACATTATTATGGCTGCCTGATTTACTGGGACAGACAATATCTACTAATCAAGAAAAATTTCAATAATATTGTTATTAATGGAATTGAAGAAAATAAGGTTCAAACTATTAAATTTATTTTTGTGCGAACAAACCTAAGCTAGTCTCTGACAAACTATGCTATGATATTCAAAATTATCTCTGTCTCTGCTCTACTCAACAGACTGATTGAACAAGGGGACCCTGAAAGAGCTACAGCTATAGCTTTATTTTATCTCCACATCAAAAGAGCTTTGGAAATTCTCAGCGAATGTGCAATGAATAGCGCAGCAAGTTTGTGCTTTGTTCGACAATAATTTTTTTTCCTTACAGTTACCATTTTGTTAACATTGCTTTTTTAATGAAAGTTTGCTGTTTCTGAGATCCAAATCTCTGCTAAATGAGCTAATTTTTATTGCCTATGAAGTGCTTACTTATTATTTATTTTAGTATTTCTAAAGTTAGTTATGTAATTACTAATATAATCGATTTTAAAAACAAGTAGCCTGTGACTCAATTACTTACAGGAATACAGGAAGGTTTAAATTGCACTCTTTGATCAGATAA
>BMAT01009499.1:541404-555331 GCA_019649035.1 Elysia marginata | reverse complement strand
CTCTCTCTCTATCTATCTATCTTCAGGGATAAAACTGTCACCGCGAATTTGCTACTTGGGCGGTATACTAATCATGTTCAAAAACCACTTATGCATCTTTATTTCCTATGTGAAAATCGACTACAACAATATCCTGGCTTTCGGATTGTCCAAAACTATGTTTAAGATGCACCACGATATTTTTTTTTACACGTACATTCCACTGGCTTACTATTCTAACAAACCGGATAAAAACAACCTAATCTATCAACTAGATGTCTCGCTAGCCTGTACAATAAATACCTCTGCACGAATCCCTCGATTTTTCTTTCCACCCATGGAAGTTTTCAATTTTACACCTACATATAGTTGTTATGTCTATATTAAGAATCAACAAAGTGCTTCTGTTTCTTTAGTTGTAGGCTACTGCTAGCGAAAACCTGGCCTGCGATAGTCTGTTTTACTTGCACTGCAGCTGAAGGGGAAATCGGGGCAAATTGGATTACACTTACAGGGCACAGTGAATCATCGTTGTTTTCTGAAAATATCAGTGTAACGAAGAAAACAAATATATCTTCGAAATGGTTTTCTTTCTTTTTTTTTTGTTTTTTTTTTTTGTTTTTGTTTTGTCATCTCTGCAAAACATGACAGTAGGCCTACAAGATGATATGTGCTATTTAGATAATTTATAAATATTTGCCAAATTAACGAAAAAAATCACGGCAAAATTAAATCTTCGAAAATGGGCTTATGTAAACATTTTATACAAACAGTGAAATACTTACATGTATGAATTTAACCAATTTTACTTGTATAAGGTTCTTAGGTTGCCTGGGGCTTATCTTGCAGTAGTCTAACTGGCTGAACCCCTTGGTAACAAATGGGTACAATCCCGTCTATAGATTATCATTATGTCCGTTTTTATGTCACCAATCACCTCGTCACCAAATCCTGCCTGATGATGTTGGAAACAGGCTTTCTTAGGGTGTGGCCGATACAGCCCCATTTCTTTTCTTTTTTTTTATCTTTAAGTCGATCCGCATTTCGTTCATATTATTTCATAACTCTTCGTCTCAGACAGCTTCTGGCTAGCTACCTGACATAAAGGACGTTACTACTACATCAGTCTGAAGGCTTTTACTGTTGGCTTTCGTCACTCGCAAGTCTCTGAGCCAGTAGACCGACTACACATTGATGTTAAAAATTCGGATCTTGGTATGCAGTGTGGCGGTGGTGGCACTTCAAATTTGTCGTAAGGGCTTATGATGTTAGTGACGGAAAACACCTTTCTCTATAAAAATGGAAGCTGTAAGGCACACCAGGTTCCCTGTACAAGTCCCGGGGCAATGTGAATCATCCTGGGGCACAGTGAATCAGACTTGGTCTACACCACTCTTACTATATTAAATAACGTAGAATTAATTGGTTCTGTGTCTTAACAAAGTGTGATCACAACCTTTCACTTGGAAAAACAAACAACAAAGCAAAACCAAGATAGATACATGCTGAAATTTTGTGATCCACACAGCCCCGGGTTTCCCTAATGTTTGATTAATGTAGATCAAAGATTGGCCATTGATGTGAAAAATGCTATTGTAGGCGATAAACATTTGCAGATTCAAACAAACGTTTTACTCAATACGATCGTAGTGTTGAATCTGCCCAACACTAAACCTGCAGGCATAGGATATAACATTGTTTTGTGCAAGATTAAATATCTACTTAAAGTTTAAGGCATAAGGATGTCCTCAAGACAGAGAAAAAAAAGCTAAACTTCTTTTGTCTGCCTCCAGGATATAATTATACAAAATGAACCCAGACTGAAACGCAACACCCATGTTCAAACAAAACCGGATGAGCAATAATAAACTTATTTCAGGTTAAACCCAGAAAAGGGGCATCCGTGAAGGCAGGTCTGCTTGCTTTTGAAAAATAACATGAATAGAAAGTTTCCGTTCAGAGAAAAACAGCCTTCATTTCACTGTAATCTGATCTCAATGACACATCCTGTCCGAAGCAGCGAGAGTTCTTACTGCCCTCCTTGAGCTACAAATAGTACAATTACCGCATCATCACATCACTTGCAAGTTGCATCCATCATCCACAAAGGTAAGGCACTCCATAAAATAACAAAACAATGTAGCTTAAATAAAAGCTTTAATCAGAGAGATCATTGCTATATTAAAGTCTTTATCTGTTGCTATAAATGAAACTTAGTTTAACTTTGAAGAACTTACACTTGGACTCTAATTAGACTCTAGTACTAAAGACACGCTGGCTTATTTTTGTTCAAAAGAGACCTGGTGTTTGGTTTTAAGCATATGTTGTCTTTTAAACTCAACGAGAAGTCAGGAAAAGGCTTTGTACGCTCACCTACAGGAGATGTTTAGAAGCTATAAATCAGTAAGAGATGAAGACAGGGCATAGATGTCTGAGAAGAAAAGAAAGAGAGAGAGAGAGAGAGAAAGAGAGAAAGAGAGGGAGAGAGAGGGGGGAGGGAGGAGAGACATACAGATAAGGACAGACAGGGGCAGACAGATAGCCTATTCAATTCAGAAGACAAGCACATCGTTTTGGAAACAGAGTAGGAAAACAAGATTTTTGTGTTGCACCACACACAATTATATTTTCATATAGCCAAGGCCTCCTGCTGTTGCCACTACACATGCATGCTTTTAATGTGATTTTTGGTCATGTCATAATCATCATTGTTATTAAGGATTATTAATTTAATTTGTATTGATGTTGGCCTTGTTATAATTATTAATGCAATTATCATCATCAACACTACGACCATGCAATATGGGGAATGAGAACGGGCAACAAGTCCAACACAGATTGTTATACTTATGATGAATCAAGTTGATTTCAATGTACTGTAGAAGTAGGAGATTTGCAGGCGGGATGTAACATAGGATCTCCTGCTGTGACAAACTACATGTGATCTTGAGTGCTACAATTAATTCATGTCCTTTAACTAAGTTTAAGGATTGAAGTGTACATTAGTAGTTCCACCACACTTCTTGAGGATATTTTAATTATATCTTTGATTTGAGTTCTATCAATTAATTTAAGTAGAGTTGGACATCCAACCATAGGTTTCTTTTAACTAGTTATTTCTTAGACCTCTCTTCACCAGAATGTTGCTACGGAAAACTTGATAAAGTTTGATAACTGTACAAAATTAAAAGACAAGAACTTCACAATGCTCAGTGTCAACTTATGTTTTGATGTTTTACTTAAAACTTTTTATCATTAAAAATGTATCTATTTTCTTCACTCTGTCGATAAGGTCAAAGTAATCAAACTCCAATGCTTTTGTTGCTTCAGTTTCAATTTTTTTCCATGCATCAGAGTAACCTTGTTTACACGTTCAATAGCAAGATAGCAAACCACGAATGAAGGGACATTGCTGTAACTGAGGGCCATTACTGCAGCCACATTAAGCCATGAGCGGACCAATCAGAAGTGATCTAGCTACAACTATATCAAATTATGTCTAGTGAAGCCTTGTAGACGTGGTTTGTCTTCTGACTCTCAATGACAGTTTTATAACTGAAAACTATAGTGAGTTGTACTTATTCACTTAAGAGTATAGAATATTAATGTCACAGAAGAAATTTGAAACAGATAAAAACAACAATATAAAAACAACAAAACCAAATACTTTCAAAACACCAAAACAAAAACTACCAAAAACTGAACAAGAACAAACTTTAAGTATTAAAACTTCTGCACAGTAACTACAACCAAATAAAACCATAAGTTTAACTTCAAATGCAATAGTGTAGAAAACTGAGGATCACCCATATTTTTATAGTGTAATAATCAGGCTTTATTGGTGTATATCAATGTGAGAATGGCTAAAATTTTTATGTTCACAGATGGCTATTCAGCCTCATAAAATCCTGGACTGTCCAACAAGTATAATGAATAAATCACTGTATAAATTAGCGATAAAAAAATTAACATGCATAACAGGCAAAGTACTATATATCACATATAATCATGAAGCAAATCTATCTGAGAACTGGTCAAAAATATGATAAACACATTATGATACAGATACACTATACAGGCAGCACAAAAAAAAATTAAAAATGAAGTTGTCTTTTGTCAGCATCTCCAGAGGTATTTTATGTTAAGAAGACCAGAAAAGTTTTGAAAGAGAATTTAACAAACACAGACACTCATAAATTTTTTAAGCTTGAAAGTTTTAATAGGATGAGTCAGGCCTACCATCCGTCTAAAATGTTACTGGTTTAAAAAAAAACAAGAAGAAGATGTAATTCCAAACTTTCATAGCACCAAAGTAGTATGTAAAAACTAAATTACATTCTTTGAAAATTATGTCAGTCATAAATGCAGTTGAACAACAGTGGACAATAAGCCTGACTTCTGGCCTCGAACTGGCACAGGTAACTGGGTGTGAAAAGTTGTGTGCGACTGAGGCATCGCAGTGTTTTTTTTTCTGAGGTTAATGGAATTCCCCAAAATTAAATTATAAAATGTATAAAAAAATTTGTGTTTGTGATACCGGTATATGCTATTTTTCACTCACCCTGTTTTCCCCCCTACACAACAGCCACCTGGTCTGAAGAGTGAGTGAGAAATTTAAGTTGAAAGTAAAGCTACAAGTAAGTTGGAAGTACAGCTACCTGTAAGGTCAATATATTGGCTTAACCCCTTCGTGACATAGGTGATATGTGTCTATGCAGTGATGCATGGTTTGAGTTTGAAAATTTGTAAGGAGCAAACGCTATATGTGAGGTGTGGTTAGAAATAGTACCATGTATCATAGGTCTAAGACCTGTTTCTTATTGTACAAAACTCTTCGAGAGCGCTTACTACCATCGTAAGAGCTTGTTGAAGGTTCCATCATGGCCGAGAGAATGAAAGCAATGGACAGAATGTAAACAGAGGAAGAAAAGCTAAAAGCCCGCCCTTACTGAAGGTTGTTTTCTTATAAGAAGACTTCATTTATAAGGAAAAAATATCGATAAATTCAAATTTCTAAGAAACTTTAGCATAGGCTTTGACGATTTTTCACTGTACGTCATGTATGGCATATTGGCACAAAAAGCATGACGTACATCATACGTCATGTAGGGCATCTTGTCACTGTATTTAATGAAGAGAATATGACGTACGTCGTACTTCATGTATGGCACAAAGGGGTTAACTGGGAGGCCCAGAGCTGTCTAATTAACCCATTGGAGTAACTTTCCTCATACCAAAGCCAATACATTGCATCTGTGCTGCGTTCGGGTTAAGAATATAAAAAAAATTATAAATGGGAAATATTGCTTGAAACCAATTTCAAACAGTCATCTTGAATTTTGAATTTTTACTGTGAAAAATATCATTAAATAATACATATAAGCAATAAGGTGCATTACCCATGCAGGTTACACCATAATATTTAAGAGAGAATCCAACACAGCTATACCTCTGGGAGTAATCCCTACTTTCTCAACATATGTACATATACTTTGCAAACATAAATGCTTACATAAGGGAAGACTTTCACATTTTCCAAAGTCAACACAAGTATTCATCACTAGGCCAGCTCTCTACTTTAGTAATTAACGGTTTTACCATGTCTTGACCAAGTCAAACTGTCTGGTTGGTAACATACATACATGTAAAACCTATCTGTAGCCCCTTGCTTGCTCACACCCTCACACATTACTCTTCCCATTCTTCACAGGATTGGATTTAAAAGTTATTAAGTTTTGGCAAAAGGTTGATACAAATTTTCAAAAAGATGTTTTGTATTGAGGGTTTTACAAACAGAAAAATACCCTTTTGAGTTTTATAGAAATATTTACAGACATGATGGTGATTGCCAAGTATATCAGATCCAAAATACAATAGCGTACCAATTTTTTTTTCCTATGTTTGTGTTTCAAAATGCAAAAAGTTGACCAAAGGTAAAAAGACATAAAATTTTTGCGGCTTGTAACCACAATCTCCACTTAATGCATATGACGCATTTACAAGACAAATCCGAGTTTAAGTAGATGAATATTATTTTTATCTGGGAAACCTTTAGTCCATACTGAGAGTCTCAGCCTTTGTTTGCTACTTAAAGTTGATGCCTTGTTAAAACCAGTACCATGGCCCAAACTCCATATAAAGATGGACATCTCAACCAATAAATAAGGCATACAAATGCTATGACGCTGGATCCATAAAGGCAGGTGAGTGAGTTTCTCTTTTTCTGTGCTGGTCACTATTGCTGTGTCTTGAATGAGATGGCACTTCTGGTAAGCCTGAAATTACAATTTGTAGATTTTCATAAGAATTTTGGCTCATCTTAGCAATACAGTTCACACTAACCTTGCATTCTTGTTTAACGCTTTTATTTTCTAATGGTTTTCTTAGTCAAACTTTGGTGGTTAAGCAGTTAATACCTAGTAGATTTGTGGGATATACTTTCCAATAATATTTGCCTATTGGCAAGGGGAAATAAAAGAAAAATAGCATAGAAATATAAATGTAGGCCATACTTGCTATTGTTTGACAAAGTGATGAAGAGAACTACATATAAAAATTGGAAATTTGTTTTACTAACCAAATTTAACCTTTTTTCAACCATCTTCATAGTACTTAGAAGCCTTAAAATATGTTGAAAAACATTGCCAAAAATTTAAAGTTTGGACGCTTTAGATAAAAACAACTTGTGAAATAAAATGTGCAGTGTCATAACAAAAACAAAAAATATGTACATGTACTAAAATGCTTTGATGACTTTAGGTTCAGAAATACAAGTCAATTTATGCTAAACAAATGTGGCTCAATGCACCCCTTTCCTTAGAAAATAAAAACTCTTACATGTATAAAAGTTTCATGAAATAAATGAATTGCTAAAGCTACAATTGGTTTCATTAAACAGAAACCAAACAAAAAGTTAGTGTATATAACCTGTAAGTGTATATAACCTGTAAGTTTAAATCGTTTTACAAAAAGAAGTTCCAATTGATACAAAATGTTAGTCAGAGGGAGAGGAAGTAAGAGAGAAAGAGACTCTAAGAAAGGGAAAAGAATGAGAGTGACAGAGTGAAAAACGGATGTTTGAAAGCAATGTTTGACTATAATGGTGTATACAGAGACCAAGAGAGAGGAGCCAGAGAGACAGACAGAGAGAAGCAGGACAAAGACCCTGAGAAAAGGATGAAATATATAACCTTGCAGTCTATGCCAACTTTTTAGAACTTTGTTGATAATGGTATGGCTCAAAGACTGAGACAGTGAGAGACTGGTAACCTATCTAAAACTTTTTTAACAGTTAATGCTGGCTTGTGATCAACGCAAGTACAATGAAGATAAGAAAACTAATTATCACGCTTGTCTACAAGTACTTGTTAAAATCATCAGCTAGTCCTTATTGTGTGCTCTGCCTTACCTAAATCATCAATGTCAAGATTTAAAAAGGCAGCAGCAATGTCATCTTCCTCAGGTGTAATAGTATCTGCCTCTGGCACAGAATATTTTGATCCAGGTTTAAATGAGGGCAAAGGTGGAAAGTGAGACTTTTTTACAATCTGCTCCTCTGATTCTTCTCTCAATAGTTCTTCTAAAGATCTTTCAAGGTCTTCCTCTTCTGTTGTTGAAATGGGAGAACTTATGACAGTGTTAACCTCTTCCTGTGTAGCCATTGCCTGTTCGACATAAAGCAAAATTGAAGAGACATAGTTAATTAAAAAAATCCTAGGTGCAGCAAAATCATGTGTACCTTACCAATATCTCAAAGTCAAATCAGTTTTTTTTTTAAAGTTTTATCACTCTTAGTATCAGACATTTATTTTTTATAAATAGCTCGGCCAGTACATTTTTAAAATACAACTCTTCATGATGATTACTGACTGATAGTACAAGACATTGGTCAATGCACTTTACTTATAATATGGTGTTCAATTCTTCAATCTACAGGAATACACCACATGTGGTTTGAAGATCAACAAAAGAAGACAGGTTATACAGTGAATTTTTTACCTCCGAAAAGCAATTCAACTGCATTTTCTTCTCACTCATTTGCAGTGGCTTAGATTAATGACTTTCTTGCACTTACAACTCTTGCTTCCCTCTCTCTGTTTTATTCTTTCTAAATGCTTTAATTCTGTCTTTGTAAAAAATTAATTACTGTTTATACAAGTTGTTGAATGAAACACCCACACACAAAAATATAATGAAAGACTCAACTTTGATTCAAACCAAGGCTGCAGGATTGCAAACCTAACAAATGGGCGTGAATACAATTCACAATCTAATGTTTTATACAGTTTTTAGTTTTACATATCCATCATAACATGGTCCATTTTTGGAGCTAACGGTTGGGCTTCAACACATCGCATCACTACCTTTGTTTAACACTGGACAGTATAAATGGTTGGACACCCTTAACAGTTTATCATGTGGGCCTGCTCTACTATGTTCATGAAAAATTAAGAGTACAGTCGCACCTGCCTAGCTCACCACCTGTCTAAAGTGACAACTTGCATTGGCAACCATTTTTCGATGACTCCATCACATTTTCCCTTTGCTTTAATATCCTGCATGAAGACCACTTAACCAACTCAACCTTGGGCAGCTTATTTATATCACAATATTCTTTACAATCTCTAAAAAAGCCTCTTCAATGAGACAACTCTTGAACAGGGAAGAATCAATTAGCCGTCAGTCTAGATTTCTGACATGCTCCTCAGCCCCTACTCCAGGCTTGTGTTTGTTTACCTGTGATGTAAATTTACCAATAAGACTGCCTGCAATGATCAGATGGATAACCATGCTGAAACTGACGGGTGGTGACAGAATGTAGCAAAATGTAAAGAAAAGGCCTCGTACAGCCCATCAATGTGCCCAGTTGCAATAGAGAGCCTAAAGATAGTTAGCAGCAGTTCAGTTACAGTCACAATTGTAGACAACTGGTCACAAGCTGATCACATCTGTCAATAGGCTGCATGAAAGATTAAATTGATCTTGATTACCGCAGATTGGATAAGAAACTTTCATCTTCATAAAAAGACAGGTATGTCTCTATTTTGAAAGGTTACTTTATAATCAAATGTTGATATTGGTGAACTTCGTTGTGAACAGAGAATAAATCCTTGAAAAGGCCCATCATAAACATTTGTTCATCACGACAACAATGGCTGTTAATCTTCAATAGTTGCTTTAGGTAAGTTTGACTGCAGCTATTTAAAACCAGCCAAAAACTTAGAGCTCTGGGGATAGTGAAAAAAAACCCAAACCTCGTCAAGATCCTCCATTACTGATTCTGCTTGCTCTGCAGTGACCTCCTGGTTCAGAGCTTTCATTGCTCCAACTCCTGCCTCGCAGGCCCTTACAACCTAGTATGGATATGAATACAAAACTATTCTTGAATATAAAGTATCTTTCATACCAAACTTTGTAAAACAAGTTATTAACACCAACCTGAGCCAACAATTTATCACAAATGTCAAACCAAAATGAGAAAATCAGTAGAACACTTAAAAACTTAAGTTGGTATAAATAATTAAAGAGATTCATACAAAATTAAGAGATATAAAATAAAATAGATCTGAAAAAGCACCAATAAAAGTGTCCATTGCACATAAGAGAATGAATAGATCTCACACCTAATACACCTAGATGGCTTGTTAAAAAACGGAATTAAGGTAGGAATTCCAAGCAACTAAAGAGTAAAGACAAAACAAAAATTTTAATTAAGTTTTGCAACTGAATTTACAAAGTAGTCCCAATTCAAATTAGATATGACATAATTTTTTTTCTTTCAATGCATGAAGTAAGTTTGAATACAAACAGAAGTTCCATAATTATTATTATTAACAACATCTGTATAAAGTTAATGCAAATCAAAGGTATATTGGATTATACTACCATTTCATTTGTCCTTGCTTCCTCTATTTTTTGCATTATTTCGTGGAGCATTGTCAAGGAACCCATTTTTCTTTCCATCAACTTTTGAAGAGAGGCTTTTCTTTTTAAGCACATTAATGCCTGGAAATTAGAACACAAAAAATATTCATCACATTTGTTTAATGAGCTTTTTCTTTTTTTTTTTCACTGAAATCTAATTTTTTTGTAATCAGTGTTAAAACTTAATTTTTTGGGTTTAATAATTTAAGACTTAATATAAATATACATGCTTGTGCATTTCCACAGTTCTGATGTCCTTATTTTGTAAAATTTAGATTTTTTCCCATCAATGATTCATTGCAACCTTTCAAATGAATCTTAAAAGTACAATTTGTGTAGCAGTACAACAAAATAAGTCCAGTTAGGTGTTTATAAAATTCAGAAAATTGATATTTTATACAAAAAAGTCAGAATTTTACTCAAAATATACCAGTACAAATATAAGAATATTGAAATAATGGCTTAAATATTGTTATATGAAATATCTAAATGATTTTTTTTTCTTTTTCTAAAGAACGAGTCTCACGGATCCACAACTTTCCAAATGCAACAAGAAAAGTTTTTTCCCTTTTACCATTTTCTTTCTGCCCTCTTTGACATTTGCTTTTGCCTCCAGCAAGTGCCTGAAAAGAAATAGACATACTCAGTCAAAATAAATTTGAATAGTCACCTGCTTTCATCAGAAATAAAAAATCCAGTTTTTAATGACTTTTTCCATGAAAATTCAAATTACTGTTTCATCACACATCTGTTTATATCCAGGGGTAACCTCTAAAACCATATTAATATTATTTGAAATCCTAAGGACTTGAGTAATTGAGATTTTAAGGCTCTTTTCCCCTTAATATTACTAACCTTAAACTCATCATCAAAGCTTACTAATCTCACTTATTACAGTGCCCTTTTGCACTCTATATTTTGTTACATAGTAAAAATACCAAGATGCTGAGTGCATCATATTACTTCTTTAAAATACTGACTTATAACAGCTAGCAAGCAAAATACTGACTGCTGATCCTATTAGTATTACAAATGCATCTCTTTATTCAAGAAAAAAGGTAAAGAGACCTAAAATCAAATTACAGCAGGTGGGAAGACTCTCTCACAAAAGTTTGATCTAAATGGAGCCTATAGGAAGCCATCTTTGTCTAAGAAAACACCAAAAAAAACCACTTAATCAGTTTTACAACTTTAACGAATAGTGTTTTGAGGACCGACTAGCATTTTTTTAGTTTCATCCATTACCAAAGCAATTTGAACCATGAATGCACCTTGCATTGAACAATTTAAATGCAAGTAGATATAAGAAATGAAATAACTTGATGCCATTAAAAAAAAAGGATTTCAATTTTTTATCAAGCATCAAAATTTGAACCCATTTTGTGCCTAAAAGTGCATGATATATATTCCTCCACATGCAGAGAGACATTAAAAAACATCACCTGTGAGAGAGGCACACGTTTTAGCATAGTAACAAGAACTAATTTGAGTGTATTTAGCATCAAACTGAAATGTAAAAAAGAAATAATTCAAAAGAAACCCAAACATTTCCTTACCTGTCAATTCTTGAGGTCAAGCTATCAATCTCTTTCTCAAGCTTCTCAACAGCCATCTTTATACTACAGAGAGAAAATATTATTGTTTATGTTATTCATATGAAAACCAAACGGAAATTTTTGCAATATATAGCCTAAATGTTAAGATCAGAACATTATTTTACAGGTATAATCAAAATCAACTTTCATTTCCACAGCCATATTTTATCAAATTCAGAAATTTTATTGGCTTTGTACATTAAATTTGTGGGTGAAATTTGAAAACAAAATTTTTTTCTCACAACTCGCTTACAAGTTAGTTAAATTATCAGAAAGTCACATCTGATTTGAGTGCAGACAGTGAAATTAAAAAGGTACCATAATATGATAAACTTAAAATTTACTTTTCTAAGTCTTTCAGAAGGACCTACCTGTAAATATTGAAGTCTATTTCTTCAAATGATACCCTTGATTCCCCTTCTCTCCGGAATTTGACTACCTGAAATATATATAACCCAATGTTTCTATCACCAATATAGCAATGCAATAGTTGCAAACAATATACAAATTACTATTTAATTTTAAACAAACAGTTAATGAACAACTGTATTGGCATTAAACATGATATCTTAGGATATATTTTTTTAGAGAAAATTAAGGATTATTTACGTTTTTAACAAAGTAAATTACTTTTAATACTTTAAACCAAGTCAATATTTTCGTTCTCAATTGTGATGCTTTACCAAACTTGGACTTAATTTATAATGTCACTATAATTTAAGGTGCATTTAAAACACAGATTTAATTGCACTAAAAAGGAACAAAGGAACAATATAGGGACTTAAAGCTATTGGGTTTTCCCACTGTTACAATTATAATTTCTTCCTTAACCAGATGAACATCAGAGATACTGGCCATTTTCAATTAATGGCAGCATTTTTATCTATTCCAACGGTTCTTTTGGTCGAATATAAGGTCAGTAAAGTTATCTCTTAAATTTGTAAACAAAAAACTTTGGGTACAACTAATTGGGAGGAAACCAGGGCAAATCAGGCACAAGTAGAAATTTTAACATATTGAATTATAACATTTATCACAACTGTATTCTATGCCCTTGAATAAGTTGAAAAAATTATAACTCTATCTGAGTTAATTCATTTTGAAGATATTATAAAAATAGTATACGATAAAATTTTCTGTTTTTAAAGGGCTCTAACTCAAAATTAGTTTGAGCCACTTGTGCATGATTGTCTCACAATTTCCATAAAATAATTCCAAAAAAGAATATTTCTTAAAGAAAGACTAAGAAAATATATTTATAACAATAATAATGATAATCATATAAATAGCTATAAATATAATAATAATAATCATCATCATAAGACGATCAAGGAATATTTTGTTTCTTTAGTATTCTTTCTTCCAGTTTTATGCAAACTAAAACATCATACTATTATCCTGTTCATTTTACTGTTTTATAACCTCAAACCTGAAAAAAAGGGAAACTCACAACATCCCCACTGTTTATTTGTGACAGTGCAATGTGGTTTGCTCTCTCTAAGTGGGTGAGAATTATATCAAAGTCTTTATCTTCACGTATCAGGTGCTGACATGACTGCTTCAACTGGGCTAGAGAAACAAAACTGTCCACAACGCTAAACTTTACACAAGATTGATGGATCTCCAGGATTTCTGCTGCTATCACCTTTAAATGAAAAAAGAAAGACATAAACGCTATATTACATTTTTTCATCAACTTGTTCACACAAACACTTAAGGTTGTTCATTTATTCAACAGGTAATTGATACATAAATTTTATCAGTACCAACCATTTACCTTTTATATCCACAGTACAATAAACTACCTGGCTAATGCTCCTAGTTTAATTCGAAATAGAAAATACCAATTGAAGTCTGATGTTGATATTAAAATACAGTGGAATCCTAGAGAAGTCAACTCGCTTGAAGACAACTCTTGCTTAAAGTCAACACCTCGCCACTGTCCCATTAAGTCAACTGCCTCCGACCTAGTTTTGCTTAAAGTCGACACCTCGTAGCCCGATGGAAAGAGATAGATTCAAGATGGGTCTTGATAGAGACAAAGAGAGGGGTTGGGAGGGCAATCTTTGTTTGCATTCATGATTTAAGACACTGTTTGCAGTGAATACTCGCCTGCCTGCGCCCACTGGCCTGGCAAGGGCTAGTGGGGGAAAGGGGTAGGGCTAGTACGGCTGGACAGGTGCTGATTAGGGCAGTTCACTGATGACTCTCACACTCCTCCCCGTTTTGCCACACCGGTCCAACAAATTTAATGTTGCGCGAACACAGAGTTTCTGTCCCCACATTCATGCATTCCATCCTGGCGTCTTCAGCTGGTCTAGGCCAGCCTTAATAATTTCTCTGAGTACCTTCCTGGTGGTCACTGTGCACTCGTTGAACTTATCTAGCTTTTACAGACAGATTGCACTATGTTACTACCCCCCCCCCCC
>BMAT01009499.1:479673-509557 GCA_019649035.1 Elysia marginata | reverse complement strand
AAAAAAAAAAAAAAAAAAAAAAAAAACAACAACAAAAAACAACAAAAAACACAAAAAACAAAAACAAAACAAAACAAAACAAAACAAAACAAAAACAATTAAGCTTATTAGCACGCTTTGACCATGGAAACTTGGCTTTGGTCTTTGAATGATACATTTAACGTGATAGAGGAAAAGTATTATAATAACTTTTTTGAAAGTCAGCATTTTACAAAGTACAATTTATTTTTGATTTTCTTATATACTACACTTTTTAAAGACATATTATAGAAATACAAGTAAAAGTTTGAACTACTTAACATTTAATTTCATACGCGATTAAATTTCTTTACAACGTTTTTTTTCCTCTCACGAACTCGACGAATACGCCTTTGTTTTAATTAGTTTAGCTCAGAAATGAAAAGTGGTCTCATTAATTTATTTGGTAAGCGGTATTAGTTATTGCAATTAAGGCTCAGTCTGCGGCGCCAAAGTTTAAGTGATCATCTCATGCTTTCTACCAATCATCAATCGACATATCTTCACGACCCCGACATTCTTGTTCTTCTGTCTCTACTAGTCTGTTCCGTCGATTAACCCTGGACTCGATTCTTCGCTGTGAGGTTGGCCTCGATAACAGCTCAATGATGTGCCCGGACGATCTCTTCTTGAAACACTGCAAAGGCGTTATCGAAGACACTACCAAAATGCCATGGCTCTACTTACTTGGTTGTACGTATTTTCTTGTTAATAATGTCTTTTTGAGGCAAACATTTAGGACTGTTGTTTCTTTGTGTATATACTGATCTGTAGTCAAGTGTTAGGGTGTCACAGAATATGATATCCGCTTTTAGTGCAATTGGAATTATTATATTTGAGTAAGCAGGTCAGCTTAGTGAAAATCTTCACCATGAAACTTTTTTTGCAAGCGTATGGTTGACAACGTAAAAAACCATTACCCTTTGAGTTTCAAGGTGATAGATTCCAAAACTACTATGAGTTTTGAATCATACAAAAGACGCTCGTTTTCTTCACTAATAGCCCATTTTTTCAATCGCTACTGACTTACCCTCAACTATTTCCCCAATTTCCTTAGGTTACCGCTTGTGTGAGGTATATGTTATGTGTTGGTTGTTTATTGGGATAAGCTCACTGACAAAAACTTGGTCCTTACAAACCAAACATAAAATCTTATGGGGATCAATATTCTTCTTCTCATATCATGAACCTTATAACTGCATAATATACCTTGAAAAGAGCTACGAATATTTCGAAAAGTCTCTAAAATTGCCTTTTAGAAACACTTTCGCATTTAATTGTTGGTTTTTTTTTTTGCTGCCCCTTGCAAGAAAGATTGACCTTTCTCATATTATATTTTGTACTCTTCCAGTCCTGTTTCCAACCTTGCATAGTGTGTGGATCACAATTTACAAGTCTCTGCACTACATAAGGTTTAATCCTGTATATTGGCTAGAGGACCGGATGAGAGAAGTCGTTGTCATGCGCAGAGAAAACAAAGAGGTACACCCTTTTATTGTGAGGTTGCCAGTTATAGTAGGTCTCAAATAATAGATCTTATTAAATATTACTATATTAAATACTGCACTGCTGTGTCAACTCTCTTATTATGACAATGAGATATTACAATACTACGATTCATTTTAACTGAAATATCAATGTTAAGCGTAAATAAAACAAAAAAAAAGAAGTCTCGATATAAAAACTAAAAAAAATAACCCAGCTGATCAGCACCTGCACAAGCTGTTGAAAAAAAAAGGTTCTGCGAGACCTAAACTATATTTCTTAAGTCTGAAATAACTCTACATGAAACCTCTTTGAGCCCAAAATTCTGATACTACAGATTTTTCGACATAAGTTGTTATCAGGTGTATCTAATTATGCTGTCATCACAAACAATATTTTCCCATTTACACCCATATAAATTGAGGTTATACAAATGCCTATAGGTTTGATGTACCACAACAAAAAGAATTGTCATTGGACCTGATTCATTAAATCAATGACAGAGGGGCGGTATATTTACAGGTGATTGTACCCCGCTGACCCTTTTTATTTTCTTCTGCCTCTATCAGTCGAGACGTCCTGACCTCATACAGCAGATGTTGGATGCTCGGTTTCAAGCTGAGAGTTTCAAGGAAATCGAAAAGGAACACACTAGGATTGGTCCATCTCGCGGCAACACACTCCGTTCCATGACCAACGAGGTGAGTCAAAAACCGCCACTACAAGACAACTCCTTAAGCTTCATGATGAACTAAATGAGGCAAATGTTCTCCCTTATTAACTCGGCGAGCCCAGTGTCACGTTGATTTAACTTGACCATCGTTATGAAATATCCACTGATTCCTCCACCCACATTTTTAGCTTTGATGGCAACACTCAGAGCACCAGGCGCTGATTTCTCACAATGCAATACAACGTTGAAGCTGTACAGTGTGTCGATCCATGACAATTGCCATCCACCAATAAACTGCTTTTGAAGGAAGCATTGAGCAAGGTGCTGCGTAAAATAAATCAGTTCTTATTGGCGAATGCCGGTATCAATTTAAGGAAAAAAATACCAATACCAAACCAAAACTGTAAAAGAGATATGATGTAAACGCACCATGACGATAAGGAAAGAATATTTTATTATTTGTCTTTTGGTTAGAAATTGAAAACCTGATAGACAACTTTTATAGATGAATCACATGGTTATTTAGTGTGAGAATAGCGTCATTTTTTAAAGTTAGTAATGATCCGTGTCTCTTCTTAGTGGATAGGTAACCAACAATATCCATATATTTTTTTTTATCTGTTTTTAGCGACAGCCACGAGCCTTCCCCATGAAAGTCAAGTCTCTTTAGCCTCTGCTTCCATTTCTTGTCTCCAAGTCACCCGTTGATTTTCTAAAGTGCGCTTTGATAGAAAGTTGAAAACTTAATTCCTAGAAAACACAATAAATAGGAATTATACAACCATTCGATAGAACAAGTTACAGTAATAAAAATATAATAAATGATCAGACAATATACATCTAGTAAATTTTTTTAAAAACTCAGCAAATCACACATATCCTACCCTCTGTACCTGATGATTCTTTTATTCCAGGAGATCGTGTCCCACGCCTTGTTGTTTCTCCTAGCCGGTTATGAGACTACAAGCACGACCTTGACCTATATCTTCCACGAGTTGTCCCAGAACCCGCATGTGCAGCAGACGTTGCGGCGAGAGATCATGTCGGTGTTGCCGCGCGGCTACTGTGAGATTGCCTATGATGACCTCAAGAAACTCACCTACCTTGATTACGTTATTTGGGAGGCTCTTCGGAAATACCCGCTAGCTAGCTCGTAAGATAAATTTTTGCTACAAAAGATATATTAACTGGCCTCTTCCGAATTTCTATCCCATTATCAAAACAGGTTTCTGGCCGTTCTTGTGACTGATCGAAAGACCACCGCCTCAACCACTTCTCTATCTCCCCTATCCACACATATACCACCTTCTTTTCTGACTGATATATACCTGCCTCCTTCGTTACAGCACAAGAGTTGTGTAATTAAGCTCCCTCTTTCCCAAAAAATACGAATTAGGTTGTAATTATTAACTGTCTGGAAACCATGTTACAAATTCTCAACATACTTGAATTCACTCTCAACTATCTACTCCACTTTGTTCTCTTTATGACTAGAGTGACTGCCAGACAATGTGTGACCGCCTGCACCATCAATGGCCTGGACATACCAGAAGGTTTGTTGATCCATGCCAACCTCTGGGATGTTCAGTATGATCCCAAACACTGGGGAGATAACCCACACGAGTTTGACCCACTCAGGTATGGCAACGGTTATTGCCTTTCCCCATGTGGTTCTCTATTCTGCTTAAGAGTATTATTATGTTGATTAAAGTAAACAAGATTTGGAAACACTTGTAAAAATGATATACGCAAAAAAAAAAAGAACGATCCCGTTCATTGCAATGTAATAAGCTTTTATAAGCATATAATACAATTTTAAATTTCAAGTGCCGTAAAAAGGGATAATCTGTAGTTCTGTGCAATTTATTTTCTTTCTGCCTTCTTTATCGAGGGAAAATCTAAAATAAAGAAAACGTGGCCAATGTTGTTCTTCCACTAAAGTCTTTAAATATAGTTTTATATCTTAAACATAAAATGCATTTAGTCGTTTGCGACAGCCTATTAAATGCTTCTCTGAGAAGTGAAGTCCATTAACCTTGACAGTGGTACATAGAAAACTAGCATTAAAGGTTTCTAAATACTGTACTTTATGATGTTTTGGATACTGAAACTGTTTGCCGTTCTTCGCGAGATTTTTATTGATCCTAAAACATAAAGGTGCCGATTTGTAAGACCATGTTCAGATTACTGTAAAATCTATTTTGAGTACAGTCAGTGTATGAAATCATGGATGATTCGACTTCAGTAACTAAAGCAAGAGTAAAACTTTTATCTCCTACATGTTTTTTTCAGGTTTCTACCTGAGAGACGCAAGACACGCCATCCGGCTGCCTGGATGCCATTTGGCGCAGGGCCAAGGTCATGTGCAGGCCTGAGGTTTGCCCTGCTGCAACTGAAGATGACAGTGGCCAAAGTTCTCAGAGACTTTGACTTTCAGCCCTCTGTGAAGCAAACCATGCCACTGAAACTGTCGGAAGGAGCCACAATCATGCCTATGGACGGCATCGAAATTTCTGCCCTGAGACGCGCCTCTGCCATGTCCGAAATTGGTTGTCTGAGGAGGATGTCCTCGGTGCTCACTGTCGCTGAAATGGCCGAACTGAATGTTGGGTCTCGGAGAACTTCAATTGCGGTCACCGACAGCGACGCGGACAGCGAGAGTAACGCCAGCGAAGATGAGGATCTAGATATGGACGCAAGATGGAGAAGCTACCTGTCGCGAAGAATATCATCAAGGCGGAACTCAAGCCTCGATGATGAAATCACACAAGAGAGCATCCTCGATATTCGCCGAGCGTCTATCACAAAGGGAATTGAGATGCTCCAGGTGCAGTCGATCCATAAAGGCATCAATCTGATGAGGAGAGCATCTTGTGGGGCTGTTCTCGAGAAAAACATAAAAACTGGAGTTCGCTACCCGGTGCCACCAGGCACACCTCATAGAGAAGATTGTAGCGGTGATAAGAAGTCGTCTCCAAAAGAAGCGATCATTCCTCAACCCCAAGAGCCACCCGTTCCAAAACCAAGCTATTTACGATCCAGACTCGGCAGGCGGCGAGCCTCGGCTCTGCCTGATCTGGAGTCTGTCAAAGAGTTCAACACTATCACAGAGTTCAGCCCCAGACAAGAGTTAGCAATGGACGACGAAAGCCCTGCAGTGGGTGGTGTCTCGCTAGTATCCAGCGACGACAACCCAAAACTCCCGGAGATGTGTTCCCGGCTGTACAAGAGACGAGCTTCTGGTTGAACAACAGAGCAGCAAAACAACCCAAAATCTTCTAAGTTGGTGGTCTATCCATGAAGTCTGTAAAAATACTCATGCTTTCTATGATTACGATTGAGTTTGAGTTTCGGACAGAGATCATGATTTGTAAAGCTTAGTCAAGGTGTTACATGTATGTAGATGGAATCGATTATTAATTTTCTAGCTTTTTTTCCGATTTAGCATAGGCAGTCGACAATTCACATAATTATGCATGAAAAGTTTCTTTATGTGATACTTTATAAAAAGTGTTCCATTTGACAAAAAAATAGAATGCAACTTGTTTACATTGTGTCTTATATGAAGTTTCATTTCGCATTGAAATCACAACTTTTCACTTCAAGTTAACGAAACAAATGGTAAGAAAGTGCACACGCATCAAAGGAAATACCCCTAAAACGAAATGAAGCATAAAAAAACCAACAAAACAAAACATCTGATTCGACAGCATCAGCAACAAAATTTATGAGTAAAACAAAATAACTGTTAACGAAGGTCAGGTAAAAATGCGAAACGGTCATGAAGTTAAGGTGATGGTTTTAGGTCTATTTTGCAACGTCGTAGTCTTGGTGATACTAACATAATAACAACAGAAAGTTCCTGTTTATAACGTAATACATCCTCCCCTATGCTGTACTTAACATGTAATCAACTATGTTTTCTTTCTAACATTTGCAACCTACGCATTGTTTATAAATTTTATGGTGTTGTAAAAAGGTTTTCAGATCTTGTTTTTTTTGCTTAAATGAAAATCAAACATTGCTTGATTTAGAAATTTTAAACTTGTGTCATAATAAGGATTTGTTTTATGTATCCTTAAATCTTTGTGTGATTTAATTTTACCCACAAGCTATTGTATTGCTGTAATACCAAATATTGTTACAATGCCAACATTTTTTGTAGAATGACTCATTACACAATGTGATTGATACTGTTTTAAGTTGCTTTTCTTCCCAGAAGATTTGATAAATGATGAATCTGAAATTACACCTACACAAAGAGTCATTTTCAAAACATATATACGGTTAAGTATAATTCCCAAATACTACTTCGTTTTATCATCGTCCTGAAGAATATTGCTCCCTTTTTTTCTCGTGTATATCTTTGGGATGTTAAAAAGACGTTGACTCTCTTGAATTGAATAGTAGTTAGGCAGCTAAAGGTCTGTACATCATAGAAACTGGCGACATAAAGTTTCTGTAAACCACTCAGGCCTAACGGGGTTCGTTTTTGCTAAAATTGTTGATGCTCGAAGTTCTGGAAGATTTTCTCAGATATAATTTTAATTTTGATTACGATCGATTTTTGGTACGTGTACTGAAATAATTTATGTTTGGAATCGTTTTCGAGTTCGTTAGAGCATCACTTTGGTGGTATTTTAAAGGGTTTTATTCAAGGATAGGCCTCAACTCAAATTAAAATCTTTCTTTTCACGTTGATGAAGCTAATGGTAACAGTGTTCATGTACTGGGCGAATCACTTTTCTCTTTTGATCCACTGGGGAAGGCCTTAGCACTATCTTTTTTGTGTTGAAAATTAGACAAGTAGAGTTTTGACAGAGCCGCTGCATGCCGTGCATGGTAAAAACCGCTGAAATAATAATTTATCTTCGCATTCGATCACTCTAAATTTGTTTTTTACCAGTTATTTTGTTAACTAAGTCATAGTTCTCGGTTGAGTTTCTCTAGTAAAAGACGACTTTGTTTATCTGTATGGCGCACAGCGGTATTCGGAAGCGTCCTCCAAGTTTTATGCCAGTGAACAAGTTACTGCATCAAGCAGGATAGTATTCCCGCTTACACACAGTCCGAACACTCTTACACTCACATACCTGGCACCACAAAGCAGATGTGTACTGATTAATCCTTCAAACATCTCACAGCTGCTGTTAGAACACAACAACAGACTCATGTTATGTGCCTTTCTTTCTATTTTGTCCTTGTATAAATTATTGAAGAACAAATGTATTTGTTTCATTCTCAATGAGTAAAATGATATTCGCCATTAGAGTTTAGACATCGTGCTCACATAAAATTAAAATCAATACCAAAAATTCAAAATTGAAGAAAAAATAATATGGTCAGGTGTAGAAAAACTGAACACTAAAATATGTTAAAAGCGGCCCAATTGTACAATATCATAACTTTTAATAACTAAGACGCCTCTTAATTCTTTTTCTGACTGCACCAATAGAAATTCCAAACCATATGCTACAGTCCATTCTGATAATACGAGATTAAAAAAAATAAAAAATATTGTTCACATACCTAATCCAACTTGAAAAGTCCTATGTTATTCTATACCTTGTATTGTTTGTGTTCAGTACGTGCAAAAGAACTTGCTAAACATTAATTTGTGTTTTACGTCCATCAATCTAAATGTGCATATATTTTGCTTTTTTGTCTCTCTTGGTGAAACTCTCCCCTTCGATTGTAATTCTCTCTTTGTATGTCTGTCTGTCTGTCTCTCTCCTCATTTTTGTCCTCTTCTACCTATTTTTTCTTTTTGACCAGGTTAATCGTGGTCCACCTCTCAAGTATAGGGTATTGTAAAACTTACACTCGTCTCGCGTGCCTATATACATAAGCTAACTGGATAACAAATTTATGAAAACCTTGTATAAAAAAGGGCGGTATAATTATCTTCTTTCATCTTCTTTAGTAAAAAAAGACCTACTTTGTCAGCGCATACAAATTTTTGTGATCTTGTAGGGTCTACTTTTGGTTTAGCGTAAATGCCTGCTGATAAATCTGTTGCTCTATCTACGGATACAAATAACTCAATTCTAGCTTAAATAGGCAATAACAGCAGTTTATGCAATATTGGATCTATATGTTCATGTTTTGTACAAATTTTGAAAAATGTCTTTGTGCTAACATAAACATGAAAAACAGCAAAATATCAGATGTGCAAATGACACAGCCTTGGGAGAAGAGTTCAAACACGAAAGGTTTTGAATTGTATCCAGGAGAAAAGGCTTGAAAATGCGATTACTTTTAAAAGTAAAAAACCCAATGCAAATATATTTTGAAATATCTAGTAAGTTACTTACGAAACCGTAAAGGACAGAATGCCCCCGTACGAATACAATTACTAAAGACCTCAGCGTAATTACAACTTAAAACAGCAGAACGGTGTGCCGGTGAGAAACAATTAAAACTTTAAGAAAATGACCAGAAAAGGTATTTTCGAATTTTCGGAAAGTAACAGCTCTTTGAGGGGAGAGAAACGAGTGCCACTACATAGGATTGAACTTAAATAATGAGTTTGGTTATTAAAAGAATGTTAGCATTATTTGAAGTTGCAAAACAAAAAGTTAAAAATTTTTGGGACGAAACGACAGACATATTTGGGAGTATATCTATGGGTGTGTTAGAATAGGCGTTTCAGTGAAACCGACCTTAGAGAAATAAATTAAGAAATTAGAGAAGGGGATGGAGGTGTGGCTGGGAGCTTGGAACAATAACTTGATTTGCTGATAAATAAAAAAGGAGGAATACACAATTAATATATGTAATCTTAATAGGATCAAGAGAGAAGAACAGGGCAAAATTTTAATGTGTGCTTTTTGGTCAAAAGGTTGAAACATGTGAAGAAATGGGGTCGAAAATATGAGCATTATAACCGATCTCTCTTCCTGCATAACTAAATACAGTTGATGTAAATAAAATGTAATATATAAGAGAAAGGCAACGGGGTTTTTGTGTTAAGAAACGCTGAAGTTTAATAAAGCATGTTAGGGTTTCATTGTTTACATCTACTTCTCCAATTTCATGCAGAACTTGATCCTTGGTAATATAAAAGATTGCTCCGTTTATTGATTTTCAGTATTCCTGGCACCCCATTCTTTGCAATTGAGTGAAGGTTACTTTTTAGGAAATAAAAATTAAAATGTATGATCAGGGCAGGCTGGGGCTGTTTTGGAAGAAACAGAGAAGTGTTCCTCGACGATGAAATGCCGGTGTCACTCAGGAGACAAGTCTTCGACCAATGTGTCCTCCGAAGTATGACATAGCTGTCAAACATGGTCATTGACAAAAGTGATGGGCCAGGGGCTGAGAACAGCCCAAAGAGCCGTGGAGAGAAAGATGTTGAAGTTGAAAGTTAAAGACAAAGTACCATGCACAGAAATAAGAAAAAGAACAGGCGTGCAGGACGTAGTCCAGTTTGAACTGAAACAGAGGTGGAAATAAGCTGGGCATGTAGTCAGATTTGATGTCAATCGCTGGACACAGAGAGTGGCCGAGCGGCGACGACGAGAGGGCAGAAGAGCTAGAGGAAGACAGCGTGGGAGATAGCGAGACGACCTGGTACATGTACAGCTGAAGGGTGCAACATGGAGACATGATGCACAGCATAGACAAGAGTGGCGATCCGATGTGGAGGGCTACTTCTAGCAGTGGAGGAACACAACCTCCTAGCACGTAGCAGCACTTTTTAAGTGCAAAAATGTTCCCTTTAACTTGCTTTCTCATTAGGTAAATGATTGAATGCAGTTATAAAAAAATATGTGTGAAAATTGACCAATAATTTTTGTAAACAGTTCTAATTTCAAAGCACCTCATTGATTTCTCAAACAAAGTAATTGTTCGTCTTGCGTATCGGGTAGCCTACTTTTAAGACTTGAGATGCATTTTGTTTATTGCGTTTGTTTTTCTAGATAAAGGCGCATTTACCGTCTGAATATTTTTCTTGATCACATGATTGACGTCAATAGGGCATTGTTCTCTTTATTTGTTTCGCACCTGTCTTACATGGAGTGTACTTGAGTTGCGATAAAATGAGTGCACGAGAAGCCGCCGTCTTTGAACATTAAGTAAAGTTGTTTTGTGTTCGTGTTTCACACAGAGGACTATCAAACAATACCCGATCTCTATCAGTCAAGCAATTAATGAAGCCGTATGTACAGTTTAATGACTCTTTACTGCAGCACTTATGGAGAGGCTTTAATATGAGTACACCCTTCCGATCTGAAGCCATCATCAGCCAGCCTACCAAGTCTTAGTGAATCATCACCGATAGGGCTCTATCCCCTTTTCATAAGACACGATACTAATTACATTGATAAAAATAGTTACCTGAGATGTCAAGAGTATACCGCCATGTTCCCATTGACGTCATTGGATAGGTAATGACGTATGAAGTTTGTTTACAAGTTTTGATCTTGATGTGATCTAAACAGGTCAAAGATAAAGCAAGATAATTATGAGTAACAAAAATTTTATTTTCTTGGGAGTTGTATGTCTCCTAGTCCTAAGGTTCTAAAGATCCTACCTGCGGAGTAAATAATGATGGCATAAGTGTAATACTCAATTCCTGTCATATAATTTATATTAAAAAAGCTTTCTGAAAGGTGATGTGATATTATGGCGTTTACCTTCTCTTACAGTTGCGATATTTTTCCTATTGCAGCATGCAAGAGCGCTGCTAAGGTATATGTAATAATTTGTATAAAGTTTTCTGACTACTGTAACCCAACTTACTTTTACGACAAATGCTTTGTAGATGTCATGCAGTCAAGTCGAAAAGTGCCGGGAAAAAACGGCATTGAACGGCTGTTGTTAGATAAAGCAGCTGAGCAGGTGCTGTACGTAAAGACTTAGTACACTAGAACTGTAGAAGGCCAAGCCTGACCAAAGTTATCCTGGCTTATCAGTTAAAACTACATGAATTCTTTCTCGAATCACAATTCTTAGTTGACGATAGGACTGGGAATAGTGAAATATCACCTGTCATTAGTTTTAAAGTTTATAATTAGGATGTTTACTAAATTGTTAATGCTTTGACAAATGGACTGTGACCTGCCTAATACAGCCTTTTCGCAAGAAGCCCCCAAAGCCTTTAGAAAGTTTTTAATATATCACAGGACGTTATTATAAAGAATCAGATCCATGACTGAATAATTCAGTTGTGACAATGTTATATTTAAAACATGCATTTTTTTACCGCCTGGTTTCTAAAGCACATGAGAAGCAACTTTACCCAACAGACTAGCAGTAGAGGGTTGGACGTAACTTGATCAGCCCCTGCGGTTTGTGACGGGCTGTAGGTATAGACTTGCCTTTTAATTGGCAATTATGCCTTTCATAAGATCTGTCTTTAAAAATAACAGTTCTATCTACCCCAATGTAAAAAAAAAGAAGGTGGGGGTGGGGAGATGGGCTGTCTTAGCACAAAGAGACACCGCGACGTTGATCCTTCTCATTTAAAAGACACAAACATTAAACTCCTATATTTATCAAAATTTCCTACCCTCTCAATAGTGAACTTAAAAAATATTAAAAAAAAAAAAAACAACATTTAACTTACACCAAAAGGATACACCATTGAAGTCCGATCCTCCTCATGACGAACTTCACTTCGATAAACGATGCTTGTTTTGAGATTTTTCAAATCATAGGAGTTTTCATTGGATAGCATTCTTTCTAATTTAAAAAATAGATACTCCCCTACCTAGTGCGAAGGGAAAATATTCTAAAAAAGAAACAGACGAGTTGTATAAAAGATTTGTATTAAGCAGAAATAAACAGACCATCGCACTGTAAATGTAAAAAAAAAAAACAGAATAAACTCTTCAGTCTTTCTTAATTCGACAGAACCTCACGTCAACGTTTCATTGTTTTAGTTACACATATCTCTCAAAATCCTTTGGTGCTTAACATGTATGTTTAGATTGAATACAAAATTAAGTATATAGAATTTTTCTTGGGAATGTATTAAAGTGTTTTAAAAGGTGCTACATGGTGGCTGTTCATGGGTAAGAAGTTTTCCTTACTTTTGCAACGACTTATTGGTACTCCAGTTAGCGCAGAAACCAATGTTAAAAAAATCCTTGAGATTTAAACAAACTTGCTTTTTCTTGAGAGAATCATGGGTACAACAAATATTGAAGATATATCTGAACTCTTAAATTAACACCACTCCTCTTGTTCTCTTATGTGACTAAATTTGAGAACATCCGCTTATAAGGATATAGTAATTTAACCCCTGAATCAAGCCTTCCTCTTATATTACATGTTATAACCAGCAATTTCTCAGGTCTTAATTGAATCAAGGGTTCCACTATGTAATATTTCTCAATCCCTTCAAGATGAGTATCAAACTCTTGATCTTTGAACACACGACGGGTAAAATGTATGTTCATGTCCAAGCGGTTCAGTTCCCATTCAAATTAAGTGGGTAGAAGCATTGATGTTCAAAATTTAAAACACTACCTTAGCAGCAGGGAACTGCCTCTGCAAGTCGGTGAGATTATAGAGGTTATATTTTGATCATTGCAAAGTTATGCTTTTTCAAGGTTTACTTTCTATTTGCCATGGACTTGATGATATATCAACAGAGAAATAATGAAAATTACTTACATTTCAAAGATGGAAGCTGATTATAAACGAAGAGAACTTTTAGCTTAAAATAACTACTTTGAATTTTGAGGCAAAAGTGCATTGAACCTTTGCGATTTCATAAGACTACATATTTCAGGGTAATTTCTAAACAAGACTCATGAAGCCTTAAACGCATACAAGTAACTAGCGCCGATTTTATATGGCAGACCAAAGGCAGAAAGAAGTATGATCTGCACTTTTTGTGATTTTGAGAAAAAATATAAACTTTCGACGTTAAGTATTATAAGTTGCTAGATTACGTCCACTTGGCAAGTCGGAAATACTACTGGCTTTGACACAATACAGATACATGAAGTTGAAAACAGTAAAATACAAAAAAAAAACCTTTAAAAAACTTAATTTTAGCGTATACGTCATTTTATATTGGAGCAGCAGAAAAAGTATGAAAAAGACTTTAAGTCTGCTTAGACCTTTTTCATGGCTTTACACATAACTCGCAAAACCCTTAGAGTTAAATGAATAAAACTTGTTGACAGTGTTATGGTTTATTGTACTGTAGCCTACTGTTGTTTGCTGAACTTCATGCTATACCAATGTGTTTGTGAACTCTGTGTTGTTTTATACTGGTATATTTACCACAAGAGAACTAACTTTGCCCAATATTGAAAGACAACGAAAACAAAAACAGAAAAAAGGAACGATTTGATGAAAAGTGTCACTTGATTTGATCAAATAACCAGCATGTATCAAAACAGGCATTTACAATATATGAAGATAAATAGGCAAAAACAATGTATAAACATTTACAAAATAGAATAAGGAGTACAACACATCTTCAATTCTGCAGACATCAAGAGCTCAGTCAATCGAGCTATATACATGTATATATAAGCTCTCTCTGAAATCAATATAGAAAAGAAGTAAAGATTACCAAGTCAGTGCGGGTATTACAGCAATGCCTTTTGCAGCACCTACAAAATGCCTATTAGCGAATAAAATTTGCATGCATCAGATATATAAAAAAATGAGTTACCTATTATACATTTATGTAAAATTTTTACTTATCTTGCATATTTTTTTAATAAATACTGAACTCCCAAAGATTTGTCTTGTAACCAGTCAAAATGAGTCTTAAGTCAAAATTCAGCTAGTTTTAAGTTGGTACCACTGAAAAGTTTTTTTTCTCTTACTTTCAAATACAACAAATAGAAAAGGTCTATCACGCTTCTGTATAAACTAAAGTTAAAGCCGTTCGAATTCGGCAGGGTTGGGGCTTATGAAATTTCAAAAAAGGGAAAGATAGCATTTAAAGTTGAGACAAATATAAAGATGTAGAGGCCTTAAAAACTATACCAACTAAAATTAAGCACATTAAATATGACATTTCAATATGAATTAGCATTGCAAACTGTTTAGAATAGGTTTTAGTGTCAATATCTAAAAAAAAATTGTTGAAACCTGAACAGCCAATAAACTTTTAAGGCCTGTATCTCAAAACCAAGCAATTCGAGTTATGACTCATTTGGACAGAATGCGAGACATTTTGACATCACTTACAAGTTGCCCTCTTTGCAAGGATGTAAAATTGATTTTGAGTACATGAGTGAATGATAAAAAAACAGCCCCCACCCCAAAAAAGAAAAAAAAAATTTAAGTTCTTCCATAACCCACCAAGTGCCCATCCAGTGATAAGGTGGATTCATGTACCGTTTTCTAGCATTTGATATTGTACAGAAGCATGGCCAGAAGTTGAGCTCGCAAATAAATTATTTAAAAAAAACAACAACAAAACCCAGCATAAATCAATATCAAAACCTTAGTCCTATTTCAATAATTTGTAGATGAACCACTCAATCTAAACTCGGCTCATTGTGATTCTTGTTGAGTGAAAGACTTTATACATACCGCTCCGTGAAAATGACAAATTTCTATCTCCACTTTTTTCGCAAAACATATTTATACACATCATACTAGTTCTACAACAGTTTTCCATGTTGTTTTAAAGGATTGGAAGGATCTGAACCTTCTTTAGGTGATTTTTGAAATATTTAAAAATTTTATTCAGTAGCAGAACTGTGTGGTCCTAACACTTTAAAATTGATCCCAGTGGAGGTAGAACCTCGTCATTCACAGGGTGCATTATGTAAGCTGATTTGATGAGCAAAAAGCACTGTAATATGAGAACAGGGGAAATAAAAGTGAAAAAAAAACAGAAATGAAAAAGTTAAGTTGTAACGTTATGTGAAGAAACTTGTGTATACGTAATGATAACAAACGCAAAAACCCCTAAACTAATCCAGTTAGAAATTTTACACAAAACAAATCTTGAAAATACAACAAAAGAAAAAAAACAACTCAAGACAACACTATTTAAAAAAAAATTAAACAAAAAGAGAGAGAAGTTATTTATAAAATTGCTCAATATGTCTCGCAGCCTGTCCAAGTGAGTCTTAAGTTGAATGGCTTAGTTTTGAAATATAGGTTTTAATTTTAGTAAGTGTTCAAAAGTCAAAATTTTTTAATTAAGGTATTGACGCTAAGACCATTTCTAAAGAGTTTCCACACCTAATTCATGTTGAAATTTCATGTTTCATGTGATCAATTTTACTTGGTATAGTTGCTAAGGCCTAAACATCTTTATAGTCATCTAAACTTTAAATGTTTTTTCTCCCTTTTCAGAAATTCCACAAGTCCTAGCCTTGCCATCTTTATATGGCTATAAATTTAAGCAAAAGTATGATAAAGCGTTTCTGTTTGTTGTATTTAAAAGTAAAGAAAATAAGCTTCTCTGTAAAACCAATAACTGACAATCTCCCAATTTCTACTTAAGGCTCGTTTTGACTTGTTGCAAGACATATATACTTTTTCCTAAGTTTCAAAATAGCATCTGAATAACTATAATTCTTTATTTAAAAAAAAAGTGCATAAACACTTCCTAAGGACACAATAAACACTGTCTTAGCATGCTCTGATATATAATTAACAATAATACTGGCTCTGAAAAGATCTTAACGGCTGGTTTATTTTATATTGATTGAGTTATCAGTAACAGAACTATATGTGTAGCAAGTATAACAAAATGAGTTATGTTGAACTGATGTTCAAATTGAGTAAATTGACCATTTCTATCAAATGGTAGAAGAACTTGCTAATTAGTTTATTTTTGGCATGGACAAGCTTATGATTTAGTTCATCATAGCAATGAAATGGTGGATGAAAATTATGAAATGATATATGATAATTACATATTAAACTACAGGACTGACAGACAACCTCTCTTTATTGTTTGAAATATTAAACCTTTAAATTCATTTTCACTGATTTTCTTGAGAGTGGATCATATTCATCCTTAATCTTCCAAATACAGTCACATTCTCAGTGTAGTTTTTTCCCTACTGCCTAAAATAGCTTTTTAGAAGCTTTTAAATTAAGTAAACATCTTCACATACCAAAATTCTGCAGCTAAACACATCGAATGGTATTATTTTGCAGTAACGCTACACTTAATGGTTTCTGCAAAGAAAAAAAAACCAAAACAAACTATTCACAATAATTTAAACAATGTACTGATGAAGAGTATTTTGGGTATTTAGGCACAACAAAGAAATAAATGTTGTAGCAAACACTTAAAAATAAACGACATAGAGTTCAATTAGAAAAATTGCAGTAGCTTACTCACTTTCTATTGAAAGCCTGACCACAAATAAACAATTTCAAGCCCTATGCAAACATGAGAAGCTAATTATTAAAACTAAAATCTGCAAGTGGGAGCACCATGGCAGGATGCACAATCTTTGGAATGCACTTGAAAATAAGCTTGCATTTGTTCAAATACAAAAATTGTACAATACAGGTGTTTATTTAGTTCAAATAAAGTAAAAAATTTTAAATAACAAAAGTCTATTTTAACTTCCCAAATGGAATCATGAAAGGCATCTTACTATGGCAAAACTACTAAGGTTAGATTTCCATAATATCATGGAGAAAAGACCAGACAAAAAGAAAAAGACTTTTTAATTAGTGGAACCATCCTGATAAACAGAAATGAAAATGTTCTTGATTTACTGTAGTTCTGAGAGTATCACTGCTGACATATAATTATAAGTAGAACTCAAGATTCCTAGAAGCAACCGGCAGTCACAACCAGTTACTGACCGTCTTCTTCTCATACAAGGGAAGATGGCAATTTGGTAGCACTACATCCACTTATGTGGTGGATTTATGTATGTAAAGCTTGCTCAGAAAACAGAAGCTTTGTATACTTAGCTGAGGCCAATGTCCCTACTATTCTGAGCCTAGACCATGTATCTCTTTGGTGCAGAAACCTAAGTGGATCTTTATGTTGATATATTCAATAAAGAATTTTATGGTTACAATAACAATGATTTTTAATAATTCTTCTCTTTATACTTTTTTATAATTAAAACTGTCGAAGTGTTCATAAACTATATAATGCAAACCCATAGCTGTTTTCAAAGCTTACTAAAATTAAGTTTGGCAGAAGCAATTGCAAATACTTTACATTAAGTATTTGTTAAAATACTTAGAGAATTTTACATTTTTGCATTGTCAGGTGCAATTTAGAGTATAGATGATGTACATGGAAGTGAAGAGAAGCGAAGGAAGAAACTTATAATATAATAATTGTATGGAAATGGTTTATATTTTACAATTCAACAACACTTCTATTTTTTTACTATTTTAACAACTTGTTAGCCAACCTTTGTGGGTGTACAAAGAAATGCCTGCAAGAATGTAGACTAACCGTTTATGCCAGTGTACAACCCTAAGCCAGTCAGCTGGCCTGAACTCTCATGATATGATCTAAGCACTAATTTCTTTCTTCACTCAAACCAACAACAGAATAGAAAATGATTTTGGAGAAATCCTACAAATAACTTGCCCTTATATTACTTTGAGAACATTTGAAAAAAAGAACCTTTTTTTTTTCCACTTGTGGGAATTTTTTAAAGCACTTAAAGCTTTGAAACAAAAATTTTAAACTAACTGAAAACTAAACAGTTGTAATTTAACAATACAATAATAATTGTGCTATTTGTCTTAACAGTAACAAATGCCTTATACCACCCAACCATAACACTTCATCAATACACCCACACACAGAATGTGAGAATTTTACAAAGAAATTGACAGAAACAGGCAATTTTACATGGAACTTAAAACTGGCCAAAGAGAAAACAATTTTTGTAAGGAAAAAATACAACTTAAAACTTGCTGAGATACAACATAAAGTAAATGTAGCGAAAGAAATTATGGTTTTCATGACAATTTGATTATAAAGTTATCAAATAAAAAACCCAACAAAACATACAAATAAAAATTATTTTATCAATTAAAGCAAAGGAATGAAAAAAAAACCACATTTGCCCTTAATGTCAATATATTGTGCTTAAAGGAGCATGATTATTCTTTGTTCGGTGGGAATACAAATTACTTATTTGGTGTACTTGGGTTTGTGAGAGATTTGATGGAATGTAACTTTTGAGTCTCAAAATGATGGCTAACAAGTGATCAGTTGACATGCCTGAGGCTAGATGTTGCATTTGGAGTGTACAAGCTAAGACTAACAAGAAACATAAAACGTTTTTACCTCTTTGAATAAGTGGAATGAAATAACTAAAAAAAAGTTATCAAAAACCAAACTTGATCTTATCTATGTAATATCTAAACAGAAAAATACTCAATATTGAATGAAAACTACAGGAAAAAAAATGTTGAATACTGAATAATGAAAACAAAAGAGTATGTTCTCAATTGGAAAATAAGAAGAACCTATGTACAAATTTTGCTTCATCATACAACTCATTTTGATTGTAGTTATCACATTGTATTTACTGGCTTTCTTTAAAACATAAAAGATATTTGGTTGTTTGTTTTTTACAAGATAAACTCATGCTGGTTCAATCACACAATATAAAACATGAAACCATATCATACCATTATTGCTAAACATAACCTGATATAACATTAAATACAAACTCTGAGCAATCAAATCTTAAATTTCTGGCAATATCAATGATCAAGAACCTTTTTGTCTAAATTCTTGATCTTTAGAGTTCCTTCACTTTTTGACCTGATAAACTTAGTTTAAATATGAAATATATTGCTAGTCTGCAGACTCTCACCTACTTAGATACAAAGAAACCAGTATATGTACATTTGAACCCTTTTCTGTTTCTGAGTAAGTTTTTTTTTTCCATCACAGATTTTATTGGGGGGAAAACAGATCTTTGATTGAACAAAAGATGAGATTTCTCAAACCCACTAAATGTAGACTAGGACAGACAAGCAAAAAAAGAAATTCAAAGAGAAAAGATTAAGTGACATTCATGAAAGACTTTTGGAAAGTATTTCGTATTCACACCCAAACTAAAGAGCCTGGTCGATGTTAGCATGAGAACAAAAACATTGCACACCTGATAATGTTCACAGAAAGGTAAGTATTGACAAAGTTTTCTTGCATAAATGTACATCAGAATGCAGACTTTTTATAATATTCTACATTGTGCATATCTACATGTATAGATTCAGCAGAAGGATTTTATTTTCAATTTATTGTTTTCTTCAATGGAGAGCAACATCAGAACAAAAAGTTCAAAAACTTCAGTTACCCTCTCAAAAAATCCTAAATTTACAAAAAAAGAGCAAAGTCCTAAGATTGTTGAAAGATAAGCAGGCAGTACTGTTGAAGTCTGAAATTATTTCCTGGCAATAAATGATTTCACTTTCCTGGTTTTCCCCCAAACCTTGATTCTTTGACCTCAGACTAATCAAAGTTTTACAGTACACCAACAAAATGACAAAAGAAAACCAGTATATGAAGAGAGAAGTTAAACCCATTTACGATCTGTAACAAGAACCTATGCTATTAATATTTTAAATATAGACACCATTTAACACCAGAAGCTATGATGTAATTGGTTTTAAAAGGATATCTATTACACAAGGGAATCCTATTCAATTCTATGTACCATTGCTTATTTTCATTCCAAGTTTTCATAGTTGCAATGTCTAGAAAACAAAGCTCTCTTTTAAAAGGCCTTTGGGTTTAACTAGAGAAAATAATTTACTTTTTGCACATTGTTCAAAAGAATTCTTGAATGCAAAAATCAACTCTTACTTTAGAGGTCAATGTGATATTGATCCAGATCTAAGTGTCTTACACAGACATCTTTATAACATTTTATGAAGAACTAACATAAAAAAAAATACAGTGTGCTCCTACAAAAAAGGCTTTTTAAACCTACCTCGGCAGTAAAAATTTTCAAGATTTCTATTTTTTGACAGTACGCAACCCACATTACTTTTGTAAAGCTTAGTATTTAAATCATTTCACAAACAGTCACTGGAACTTGAATGGGCATATGAGTTGATGATTAAACTTCACTTGTATTTTATTGCTGAAAAGTGCAATCTCTTAACATTCCTCTCTGATTCAATCTAGAGTTAAAGAACTGACTTTTCATGGATCAAGAAACACACCAGAGAATGTGTACTGTTTGTAAGATGATGAAACAATGAAAAACATGCCATATTAAAATGGCTGATCAAAATTGTTGCCTCTGCGGGAAAAAATGCCACTATTGCTAATAGGCCTATATGTTACATGATGAAAATAGATATTTATGGTTTGTCTTCTGTTTTAGATATACTGGACATTAAATCAAATATATATATATATATAGACAATAATAGTACAATGTTTAAATTGCAAAAAGTACAAATAATCATGAAATATTTTCAAACCCTTTCCCCGTATTTTCCGCATGAAAAGCTCTATTTTTTCCAGGAAACTTTCACATCTGCAGTTTATCATAATTTCCTTAGTTTTATCTTTTTTAGCACACCCATGAGTTTCTTTTTTTAAATTTTGCATCATCACACAGAAGTTTATACAACAGCACAGAACATGTTAAGAAAAAGAGAAAAGGCACAAATATTTGCCAAGTCACAAGGTCAGAATGGAGGGAAAAGAAATGTAAATGCTGCACTGCTGCTCAGTAAATATTCTGTAAAAGGCTTTAACGACGAAAACTTGTGCAATCGTACATTTCTTACTAAAAAAGCGACCAAAGATAGAAGAGAACAGTTTCAACTCCATCTAGCTCCAATATTCTGCAAGCAAGATAACTATCATTTCAAGTCTTTATGCAAATCACTTAAGTAGGCAATGAAAAACAAGCTCTAATTGAAATATTGCATTGGATACAAAATTGCAAGGGGAGAGATTATTGAGCAAACAAATTTTGAAAACCATTCAACAATTTTTGTCAACCTTGACAGTTCAGGAATAGAGCAGTGTTTAAATTCTATATGTGCTTTCACAGAAACTTCAATGAATTACTAGTTAGGGGAAATGCGAGACCCATGGTCTCAAGTTGACTGTAATTAAGAGTACAAAAATATAGACATTTGCACAAGTATGAACAAACTTATAAATAGATAATAAGGTCACAAGATAATTAATATATGAATAAATATTTTATATACAAAATAAGTCTTATCCATATTTATATATAAATCTATCTTCACATGAGCTGTTTCATAGTAATTTGATGAAAAGATGAAAGAAAGAAATGCAGTTGATGAGAGCTCTTGAATAGTCTATCATTTATAACTTAAAATAAGCATTATACTGAAAAAAAAAACCTGTTGGTTTGTTTTGCTTACAAAATAAAAACATTAAAAACTAATAAAAATAGTAACAAAACAAAAAACAACAAACAAAAAAAAAATTCACTAATAAAGCCATGTTTTTTAGTTCTCTAATACGGGGACTGGAAAATAGGAGAGTTTAAGAACATTCTTTGAACCCATGGAAAACTAATAAAACTTTTCAAGCTGAGGGCCAGAGTTTAAACAGAACAAGAATCCCAATTTGGAAGGCTGCATTAGTTTAAAATATTTTCCAGTTGTGAGAAACAAAGATATATTTGAGACATGTCATGGCATAATTCTTTTATTTCTACAATTTAACAATACCTTTACTGTCCTATCTCAGTTTTTAAAAATTACAAGCCCGATTTGATGGAATTATTAAAATATCTGGGGTCTTTTTTAAAATGATTTTCAAAACCTCTATTTTTTTTTGGATAAGGTACATTTGTATGGTTTAAAATCTTCCCATATAGATAGCCTTCAATGGCAGTAGTTTTTCAAAAAGTCACCTTTGGTTTAAAAAAATCATCAAGAGATTAACAATCATAAACATGTGAACAAAATTTAGACTAACAGGCTTTATTTATTGAGATTATGAAATTTTCAGTCGAGCAATATAAAAAAAATATGAATAGGCCAATGCAAAATTAAGGTTCTGAAGAAAAAAGAATGCTCAGTGTATATTGCTGGTGTAAAGCAGTGAATTTGATAAGTGAATCAAATAAAACAAAATAGTACTCTTCCTCATATAGTCAGTTTATGCCCACTTGTGTGATTGTTCATCCATCACAGCTTGCTGTGATATCAGTAGAACTAAAGGCAGTTCAGACCTATTATACACATAATTATACATGATTTTCAGTTGATGTCAAAATTGAATGGCACAATAATTTTAGATCCCGAGTCTTGCAATGCACATTCTGATTGAATTTCAGTAGAAAAAATATGAAAGTTGATCTGCATACATCATTTTGGTGCCCTCTACATATATTCTCCAAAGGTTTGGGGTATTTGTCCTATGAGCCACCACTGTGAAGATCCTTAAAAAATGCATGAACAGCTAGGAATCCACGCTTGTCTATGCTCATTCTCACTGATTCTATCTCTTTGAACAGTTGATCTCCAGATATGTTTTCAGGTAGCTTTGTTAAGAACTGTGCTATGTGAATAAAGTCCATCTTTAGAAGAACAGCCTCATATAACTTTAGAATGGCTGAAACGGAAAATAAACGACAAATGTGAGTATACACTATTTACATTAATGCTGTAGATAATACGTATATTTACTCCGCCCATAGACAGATTTTAAATTATATAAACGTTTAATATGCAGAACATACCAGTGTCTTAGCTTAATACTTAACAAAAGTTTTCAACATATTAAAACTTACCTCAAAGATCAAATAAATTTTTCATAGTTTACATCTTATTTCCTCTCACCTTAAAGAACATGGAGATAAGGGGATATCTTTTATGAGCGAAAGTAAGACAAAAATAAAGCAAAACTCACCAATGGCAGTCCTAAAGAGAAATTCTTCACCATCTCTAAAGAAAAGGTCCCATACTTTACAGGCAACATCCAGGGGAAGAGACTTACTGTATATCAAAAACACCCTGAGAACAAAAATAAAAAAATAATGTGCCTAAGGCTTAAGTTTCTGTTTGTTGTTATTAATGTTATATGATCAAAATGCCCTGAATACTTACTATTTGGGCAGATCTATTAAAACCTTTTAAAATCAAACTGTGTTTTGGACTCCCCGATTTCTTGCAGTAAAAATCACAAAAGCTAATAATGAGACTTGCATGGTATTCAACTGAAAAAAATAAATGGGCAAAAAAGGAGCTCAGTATTGAAAAAAATTTTCTTTTACTTCAAGAGAGTAAAATTTTGAGAATAGAAGTGTATTTTCAAAGCATTCTTTCAAACAACACGGCAATTCAAATATGACAACAACAGAAATAACAATAAAAATTCAAGCATCATCAAAAATTTGTACCATTCCATGATGTAGAGGTTGGGTGTGACATTCTGACTACTGAAGTGAGAGCACAGCTTGGGCAGGTTCTCCTTAAAAAATTCTTCAAAGGTTCTGTAATATGCAGTCATCTGGATATCATAGAAAAAAAGGAAGAAATTAGGAAATTCTGAAGGAATCTCAAGAGTAATAAAAATTGAAAAAAATACCTGTTAGTTGTGATTGCTTATGACTGAGATTTAGGTGAATTGTAAAAAGAAGCATGAATAGAAGGTGGTGCTGATTGATTCTCCTACTGTCATTTTTAAAAAAATAAGTTGGTATTTAGTTTTTTCAAAGAGTTTTACAATTTACACTATCCCTTAATTCTAATCCAATGCTGTTGCGTGTGGATAAATCTACACAGAAAAAACAAATTCTACAAAAGAAGACTAAGAAGTGAAAATAAAGAACTTAGAAGCACCATAATGTTTGTGAATAACTGAAGTTCATTTTTGTTTAATATTTTTAAATTATAGGAAAAAAAAAACCGATGGAGTTATTTACAGCTGTAACTGAAAACTAGACTGAGCAACTTAAGTCTGAACTGCTCTGTCTGCCTCTCAAATTTTTTTAACTTTTCTTTGGCAGCAACCAGAATACACAGTATAAAGAAAGTTCTTGAAAAAACATGAAAGCTATTATATTATTGAGTTTCAATGTAGGAGATTTTACTGAGAGCCCTAATTTAAGCATAAATATGATATCTCATCTTACCTAGTAGCATGGTTTTAAAAGCTTTGCAGTTTATAACCTCACCTAGCAAACTAGCAAAAAAAAAAATTTGCGATATTCTACTCTTGAAAACATAAAAGATAATACTATAGGATCACACATTTTTCATACATATATCTATTTAGTGCTTCTGCAATATTCATTTTTGCTTATTAGAATTCTTATGATCTAATGAGTTTTGAATAATGCAGTTTGCAACTGCCCAGCTGAGCCTTAAAAATTACAATCACATACGATGTTTTCATCCATTCGAAAGAAGGCAAGCTGGCATGGGCGGTTGAGCAAGTTGGCAAAGCAAACAAAAGCATCAGCAACATCCATGTTCAATAATAAAATAGCTGCAATGAAAGACATGCCTTGTACCTGTAGGAAAGGGAAAAGGTTAAAAAAAAACAACAATTAAATAATCCAAAATGATGCTATATAGCAGGAACTTTTCAAAATTAAAAAAAAATATTTTTCTTGGGTAACACAATTAGCTACAAAAATTAAGCTGTCTATTTCTTCATAGTTTCTATTATTGTCTGCTTTCGTAATCAACACTATTTCAAATTCATATGTACAAAATAAAAAAATCATCAATGACAAAAAGACAGCATTTTATTCAACTTCGACCACACATGGACAATAATTGGCCAGTTTTTCAAACACCTCAGTGCATGTATAAAATCTATCAATATTTTGATAGCATAGTCAAGGATAATATATTTATAATCATTCCTTGCTCACTTGCCCAATGTTATAAAAAAAGATTTAGAACAAGCTTGCTGCTAATGGATTTTTATCAGCATACATATGACAAATCACAAAAGTCCATAAAAGAATCTTGCAGAGTAGTAAAGATAAATAAACTGTACCAAATCTATCTCAGCACGTTTAACATTTAACCTTTTACACTTTGTCATGTAATTCAAACACTCAAGGTGTGATATAATTTAATATCTCAACCAGATAATGCTATAAAATGTCTCTGAAATATTTTTCTGAGAAATCCTTATAAACAGAGATAAAAAGAAATATAAGAAGCATCAAAAGCTTGAATATATATCCCCACATTACAAGAAATGAAATTAATTTTTGCATTTTTTCACATTGATTACAGAAGGACTCATTATTCTATAGACTTACATAGCCAACATCTGGTCTGTAGCAGGCATAAGCACCTAGTAAACTGTGAAGAAGGTCATAAAAAGGACCTCCCTGTGAGTGGAGATAGAGAGAAAAAAAGAAAAGCAAAAAATAAATTTTTGTCCAAATAAGAGTTTCTACTACTCATAATTATGTTTTTACACCACCTCAATTTAAATAAAACATTTTTTCACCAGTCTACTTTTCTGCACTATAAAATTGAATTGAACCCTTTAAAATAATAACATATACAAGCAAGAAATTTGAAAAATACTTACAACTAAGTAAAGTGTCAAAATTTGTACATAAACATGGGAAAATTCTGACAATGTATAAAACTTTAGATCTCAAGTTTGATATTTTACAGGAAAGTGGAGAAGGCAAAGGACATGGTACAACAACAACAATTCATAATTCATCTAGTTGTGAAAACCCCCCCCCCCCCCCCCCCCAAAAAAAAAAAAAAAAAAAAAAAAAAAAAAGTGTGACTGCCTTTATCCTTGAAAGAAATTGTGCTCTTTTAATATCTATACAATAGGTTTGCAGATTTGGGGTTACATTTTCATTCTAAGCATACATATAAATAGAGCTATTTGTATATAATATTAGAACTAAAAAAGTATTCGCTATGATCAATATCTTACTTTCTGAAATATACACAAGTGAGGGAATGTTCTGGACACATCTAGTTTGATGACTTTAACACTGGACTCTTTGTTTGCTGCCTCCTCACCATCAGATGCACCTGATGCAGAAAATATAAAACATGTTGAAAAAGGCTATGACAACTGCGTTGTTAAAGCAAAAAAAAAAAAGAGGAAACAATCATGCATAAAGACACCAATTTTTATCTGCTGAGTCTACACACTCAAACCTTAGATCCCTGAAACTCCTAAAATTAACTGCCACTTCCAACCCAATCCCCCTGGTGACAAGGCTATCCAATACTGGTTATACTTGGCTCAGCATGTGGCACAATAATGGCCCAATGTACCAAGCATACACATTCATAGGGCTAAGCTAGTAATACTGAAAAGTGAGTTAATACTGTCCTACATTGGCTTTTGAACTTAAAAGAATCCTGTCTTAAACGATCAGTTTTTTTCAATGAAGTAAAACAAAAAAACCTTCTAAATCATTATTTATCATAAATAGACTCATGCGTAAAAGCAATTAAAACTTTCGCAAAATATTTTTCTCAAAAGGACCAGATATTTACTGTATGATCTCAGAACAAAGTCCCCTCCTTTGAAAGGAAAAGCAAAATAAATCAAATATAATACATTATAAAAGGATAGAAGAAACAAAATTTAATCAAGGTATTCAACAAAGAGAAATACCAAATTGCATAATCAAATACATTAATAAACTAAGAGAAGAGATCATCTTACAATCTGAAGCACCAGATGAGCAGCCCTCATTTTGGACAAACTTGATCCTCTCCTCTGCTCTCTCATGACAAATATTGTATAATGCTGAAAGAAATCGGTTGAAGAAAGTTTTCATGAAATAAATTTAGGATGAACTGAGAAATTTTAATACATTTACTAAAGCTCACAGATATCTTGCTGTAATGTATAAAGGGCTCTTCAAAAGACTTGCATGCCTTCATAAGGTTCTAAAAAACAGAGAAAACTAGATTGTTTAATAACGAAAGGGCAAACAATGATGGCTGGAACTGCAGGGTTTTTAATTTGATGGTAACTCTCACCTGGCAGCAGTAAGACTCTAGCTAAAATTTTAAATTTAATAATGGAATTTTTTCTTTTAAATTTTGATATTGACATAGTCTGTGTTTCTATTCTAATCTTCTTAAAAGAGACTGACTACTTGATAAGAGATGCCAACATATTTAAAAATCAAAAGTTACTTTCATTGCATGTAATTTTCCAACTACAACAGATGCATAGATAATTAATGTTAAAACCAACCATGAGTTATGTTGAGATCATTTCCTATGGCCAGCTTCCAGACCTTTCCTCGTACACTTGGGGGCAAGCCCATCCACCACAAGTCACGCACTTTCTTATTTGCTCTCCTGCAATCAGATAAATTGTTTTCAGTTAGTATACTCACAACTTACCCCAACAGAGATAACAATACCAAAGCATACTTCATATGTCTGAAAGTTTAAAAATAGAAACCTACATAGGGGTTCAACAACAAAAAATTATCTCACCATAGTATTCTCACCAGTCCTTACATGAACTTTGTTTCATGTCCTCAAGCTTTTCATGATATCAGATGGAAATTATTTTCTTATGTTTAAAATACTTTGTTGCAAGCAAGACTGATAATCCTAGACCATGAGTATTAAAACAGTAAAATTATTGATTAATTTTAGTACTGTATGTAAATATTTTACACATTGTTCATAAATTCAAAACTCAATTGCTAGGTGTACCTCTAATACCAAAAGATCAAAATCTATTTGTTTATTTATTTTTCTTTGTGCCCCATTTAAAAAGGACATCAAATCAAGTACAAATGCTTCGAAAACAAAAATTATTATGACACAATTTTCTCTTTGTTTTTACATATTCTCATATTCATTCTCTGCGACTCAAGGTCAATATAAATAATTGAGTTCTTGTGTTTTGCGCTCTCTATCAAAAGTTTCTTAAAATTAAATATCCATGTGTGGTTGTTTGTGCTAAGGCAGACCAATGTGCCTGCAAAAATCATTCTTTTTCCCATCTCCTTATAAATGGACGCCCATACCCATTCTGCATCTTCTTTTGAAGGCAGGAAGACAGGTCTGTACTATATTTAGGATACTTCCCTATGGCTAATAGACAGATTTAAAGGGCTATAACGTAAATGTTCCTAAGTTTTTTTTGCAATGTACTTAAAATCAGGTAAAAAAAATAAAAATAAAGAGCGTTTTTATATAGTGCTTATCCACTAAAGTGCTCTAAGCGCAAGGGCAGATATGTTTCTCTGCCAAGGCACAGAAACTTAGCAGATGCTTGGATTGCTAGACAACCTAAAAATCAGTTAGATAAAGTTAGATTACAAGAACAAGCTCATGCCACATACACAGCATCCCAATTAGGTAAGATCTCCGTATTCCATGTACGTGCGGCTGCCATCAGTAGGTCTTCTTGTTTCCTTTGTTGCTGCAGCTGCTTCTTTTTTAGCTTCAGGTCTCGCAATTCTAAAAAATCAGGGACAACATTAAATTTTGAAGCTTTACTAACTTTGTTTCTTAAAACTCTTAATTATGTTCAGCTCTACCCTAAATGCCTTTTTTCACAAAAAAAAAATGTCAAAAGTTTGTATCAACAAAAATTTTAGGCAGCACTTTTGTATGCTAACCATTCAGCATACCTTAGTGGGTAAAATTTAACACAAAAGGTTTTTCATGTGAATTACTTTGTTACATTGGCTGTATAGTGTACTGTATTGTTGTTAAAACTATAACTTCAAATGTCATTATTTTTATATTATACAAGTCTAGAAGCTGTATTCTTCAAGAGAAAAAAAAATCATGATGAAGAATAGGAGGGAAAGACAAGGCTTAACAACTTAAGACAAATTAAACTGGCACAAGTTCACTAAAAATCCCAGAAAAAAGGCCCTCCACAGAGATATTTTTCTTAAGTTAAGATACTTCAATATTTGTAACAAAGTCCTCTCAATATTTATTCAGCTACAGTTCAAAGTTTCCTCAGCTTTGCTGGGGTGGAAATATTACAAAGAATCAGGAGAAATTTAATCGGTTAATACAGAAAGTGTCCAAGATTACAGGCTCTGACTTTGCACTAATAAATGAGATGTATGTATAAAAAACATGTAGAGCAAAAGCTAAAGCCATTCTAAACAACGCGGACCACCTTCTATGTATATGTATAATATGCGAGGTTCTAAAGAGAAAATATCAAAAGCCAATTAGGACAAAGTGGTACAGGAGGTCATTTCAGCGAAATAGCATCCACTTACTCCAGTAGTAACAGGGTTGGAATTACATGTGCTGGGATGACAATAACTTTTTTGTAATGCAAATAATATTAAGAACAAACCTTTTATAATTTAGAATGTCATTGATTAGGTATTATAATATGTCAGATGTGTAAGTGTGTCTTTGAAACATGTAAGATTTTGTTCTCTTCTACTACTGTCAAAAAAAATGTCCCTAACAATGGGACAAATAAAGATTTTAATATCTTATCTAACTATCTTGGGCATACCAACCTTTCTTTTTGGCTGCTTCTACCATCTCCTCATACTGCTGTCTGTGCTTTTCAGCCTCCTCTGGATTTTTACTTGGTAAATTGCTGAAAAAAAAAAAAAGACGTGCACATGTTATTCAGTGTGATTCATTTATAAAAAGTTTTTAAAAAAAAGTGTGATAAGTAAACTAGAGAGAGGTAAAAGGCATGAACAGTTTGCCCTAGATAGACAACTCATGACGATAAAACACAATTAAAAATTTGAGAGAAGGAAACGCATAATGGCTGGTCTGATTGAAGTATTGCGTATAAAATAGTTTGTGAAAATACAAATATTGCTCTTAATTCCACCCAATCTTTCCAAAAAAAAG
>BMAT01009499.1:446772-465613 GCA_019649035.1 Elysia marginata | reverse complement strand
TAGTGGTTATTGTAATCTAGACCTAGATTGTAGGGTCTTATATTGGAAAATTTCTTACTTTTATAAATGATTTCACATCTAGAACTTAAAAACTATAGAGCTAAAAAAAGTTTATCTTCAAAATGAATCTGTCGACGCATAAATTTTAAAAGATTGTATTCATAAGAAAGAGGAGAGACACCAGGTAAGTTCCGCTACTCTTGTTGAAATCTCATTCCCTATAGGATGCAGATCAGTGTTGCAACACCCATACCCTCTGGGCATTGAAAATTTATGACAACAATGATACAAATCCTGACCCAGCTGTACTTAATAAATTTATAGCCAAAAACCACAAAAGGTGTGTAAAGAGAGGGGGGTGATTCAAGCAAGGGAGGGTGGGGTGGCCAGAGGTAGATGTTTGGTGGTGCGCATAAAATATTATTACCTTGAACTCAACTGGCAGGTGGCTGATTCGTTTTAAGAACCCTTGAAGGACTATCACTTTCAATAGCTCAAGAGTGGAGATCAACTAATTCGTTCAAACTTTGACCCCCCCCCCCCCTTCTGAGGGAATGGCTAAGCATGGGTACATTTCAGCCACCCCAACACCAGTCAAATTTATGTCTTTCAAATCATCTTACTTTCATTACTAGTTGAGAAAAATTTGACAGTGTAGGTCCTAAAGATTGCATCACAGTGTGCAGGCCCTAATTTTTATTTTTGATTAGGCTGTTCATAAAAGCCTTGAGATCTCTTGGTCTTCTATTCTAATTAGCATTTGTCTTTTTATTCAGATGTAAATCTGCAGAAGCTATCAAATTGGAAAAATTGATTTACTTTCTCCTGCTATCCCTTTTTTGGCTCCTTGTGGGTTTTTTTTGGTCAGTTATGTTGGGTTACAGAAGTGAACCAACTCAGAGCCTATTTGTTCAAACAGCAGTGTTTTACCTTTGTTTCTAAGCACACGCATTATAACACCAATCTCTTCTAAATTTTTCAAAAACTATACATACTTACTACTTTAACTACTTGAAGTTCTGTTTAATAATACTGTATTGCCTCGTGCCTGATTATGTAAAAAAAACAACTGATGTGTTCAATTAAAAAAGTTTTAGATTTTTACATGAAGGGTTAAGAAAAAAAAATTCAGAAGGTGACACACATTTAACGCTGTCTTGTACCTGAAATAACTTTTGTATCAATGTGGCGAGAAAGATTTTTTAAAATGAACTTGTGGAGACACCATTTCTCTAAAGATAAAAATAGTCAGTACATTACAGATACCTTGATTTAGTGAAAGATAGCAAATTGTTTTACTTAAGTGGGTAAAATGGTGACATACATAACATGGAACTTTATGCATGACGTATGCATTGAAATCAATTGTCCCACATGTACTAAAAGCAACAATTTCACATTATGACAGGCGTGGTGTGTGTTTTTTGAAAGGTTTTGGTGAACTAACATATTCTGGCTTGCTTTAGTTTTTCAAGTTGAGAGTATTAGCCTTTAAGTTTAAATTAATCATGACTACAATTTTACCCCATTTGACAGCCTTGATGCATCACAACTCTGCACTGTATTGGCTTACACGGTACCATGATAATTTATTGCGTTCATGATGTTTACCTCTCAAACACAAACCTGTCATCTTTTGGGAGATTCTTTTCCTATCTTTGCCAGTAAAGGGTAAAATAATTAGAAAAAGGAGATAAATCTGATTGTGTATTTTATCATTTACAGGTGATCTTTTGCATTCAACATTGGTTCATCTATGAATTGAAGAGAAATTTGTCACTTTTGATCAAGATGTCTGTAAATTATGCTTCTGGGCTATCGCCATATGACAATAAAGGAAAGTGTGGTTTGCCAGAGACCTTTGATGATCCTCAAACTCTCAAAGAGAAGGTTAAGAGCCTTACAGAGATTGTTCAAAACAGTAAACACATTGTGGTCCACACAGGTGCTGGCATCAGTACATCTGCTGGAATTCCTGATTTTCGAGGGCCAAAAGGTATGTAGGCCTATAGGGCCTATACATGAACTTTAAAATTAAACATTTTTTAAATTTTAGACATGTCATTATAATTAGCTATGCATCAATTACCCCATTAATAATCTTTTTATGAATTTGTGCTTTGCATAACTGTAATTTTTGTAAATGCTTAAGTGAATGACCAAGCGCCCTTATCTATAGTCAAAATATAAGTCTAGGCGATAAATGATATGAATTATTATTATTATATGGATGGACGGCACATCAAACCTCTGATGTGGCTATCTTTTCTTTAGCCACATCAGAGGTTTGATGTGCCGGCCATTGATATATATTATCATTTATTACAGGTTGAAATAAAGTAACTTTTGATGTCTAAATCAGATGGGATATTTATAATTTTTGCTTCTGTTAATTTTTGGTAAAAAGCAAATATGTTTAAACCAAAACGATTAGAATTTCTGTTTAAACTTATTTTATTGTGGGCCATATTTCATTAAGTGTAGGTTATGAACAGGGACACGAAATTTGATTGTGTGTTAGTGGGTCTTTGATACATGATCTCGTTTTATTCCTTTGCCTTTTATCAGGTGTTTGGACCTTAGAAGAGAAGGGTGAAACACCTCAGAATGAAATTACTTTTGAGTCTGCTCAACCAACAGTCACCCATCTGGCTCTTGTTGCATTAGAGCGTAAGGGTTAGTAATAATCAATGTTTATTTAGGCTTCATATCAACTATTTCCAGCACATTTTACGTTAAGTTTATATACAATTATTCATATTCTTTAATTTTTACAACCTTCGTTACTAATCCAATATCCACCCTCTAGTTTCATGTCAGTGAAATGAGAAGCTGCCAGGGAAGTTTTATATAATTATATGTTTAGGCTTTCTCGAACCCTTAGTTATCCGAGGACATTGTTAAACGCCTGTGGCTGGTTTGCTTTTGTAAGAGACAGAAAAGCAGGGAAAGGTTTGGACAAAATTGGTCTTTGACTTTCAGGTGTTGAAATCATTGTGAAAGTCAAAATGAGAGCTGATATAGGTTTGGTAGGGACTAAAAGGGACTTTAATTAAAAATTGATAATACTATATATCTATAGATTTTGAGTATTTTATGGTGATACTGTCTTGCTTTCAGTACAAAATTATTTTCAAAATGAAAAAACTATTTTGTAAACAGAAAAAGATGGATATATCTAAATAGTGTTTAATTGACTAAAAAGTGAAAAGAAATATCAAACATTCAAAGGAGGGAAACAGTTATTGGCCCGTATTAGTCTGTACAAAGAAAGCATAGAAGGGAGATGATTGGTTCTCTATACCACTTTGCAAATAAGTGTTGTCTGTATCATTGTGGAGTTAGAAAATGGGATTGGCATTGAGAAAGTTTTAGTTTTGGTTATTTGGTGATCAACATAAAAGGATAAGGATTACCCCTGTCGATTGAATCAAAAGTAGATTGGACCACACTTTGAATTGATGGCTCTTTCAAAAAGGTAATTTAACTGATGATTTGGTCAAACTAGAAATGACTTATAGATTAAATACCTTTCCTCTCAAGATTAAGTTTAAAGCTAGCATTGATCTTTTTTTATGTGATCACACTAATTTCTTCCTTCTTTCCTCTACATTTGTTACTTTCATTCTGAAAAAGATATCATGGATTGTTCTTTTAAATGAAATCATAATTATGTCCTGTAACCATGTATTAACAATGCAAATTTTGTAGTTGTTATATATTCTAAAATTTTGGTGTAATGAAAAGTTGGTAATGCTTCCTAATGATCAAAATGTATGTAATTGACTATTATTCTGCACACAGGTACATAATCATACATACATGTAATAGATTATCTGAAATATTTTGAGATATATGACAACAAGTAATAAAAAACCTGCTCTCTAGTTTAAACTACACAGTCTCGAGTCTCTAACTTGGGACTATATATATAAAACTTTTGCCTAAGCATGGCATATCCACTTAAAAGAAATATATAGTTTCGATTTTTAAAAATATCTCATCAGGTATTGTGAAATATGTGGTGAGTCAAAATATTGACGGTCTTCATTTACGGTCAGGCTTTCCAAGAAACCGGTTGTCTGAACTTCACGGGAACATGTTTGTTGAGGAATGCAACAAATGTGGCCACCAGGTCAGTACTGCTTTTCAATATGTAAGATACATTTTCATGTAAACACAATATCTCCACAAAAACATTAACTTTATATTCTCAGCAAAATAATTATGCAATTCATTGAAAGGTTACAACATACATGTATAAGAGTACCCAGTTTGACAAATGACTAAGTAAATGCTTGACTTACTTGACTTACCCGCTGTTCGCCTCCAGCTCGTCAGAGTCGGCAGCCTCAGTAAACTCAGTGATCCTCCGTGTAAAAGTTCTCCACTCGTTCTGGTCTTGTGCTTACAGTCTCATGGTTTGTAGATCGTTTGAAGTTTTGAGTTTCATATTGGGGTAAGGTTGTGAGAGTTCTTTGTTTATATTACAGATAGTATGGTTGTTGGTCTTCCACGATATCTGCATGCCATTTGGTTGAAGTATGCCTAGCACCTGCATGGCTTTATTGGCGGGAATGTATATCTCCTAAGAATGTGGCCAAAGAGACGCCTACAACTTTCAAAAATGCGCACTGACAATGACAATGGTTTATCGTTGCTTTCCTTATATAATGATTTGTTTGTTATTTTTGTGGGGTAGTGGATGTTCAATACTTGATGAGGTTGTTTTCTATGGCAGGCATCTAGTTTGGATGACTCAGCCTGTGTGAGGGCCCATGTACCACATTTGTATGTGAGGATAGATTTAACGAGTGCATTATAGAGTTTGACTTTTATGTTTCATTTTATTTTGTCGTTGCTGATCCAAACTACCCTTAACTTGTTTAATGCTACATTTGAAAGCTTTTTCCTCTTTTCTGATCTCCACCCATTCTCTTCTTTTCTCAGTGATGTTAGCTCTGTTTTGTCCACGTTTACTTTAAGGTTGAATTTTTCTAGTTCTTTTTGAATTTGATCAATGTTGATATGCTCTGACCTGATGAAGTTCACATCGTCAGCATAGGCAATTTCTCTGGTAATAATATTATCTATAGGAGTCTTAGGCTCGCCTATTAGTATTATCTTTCTAGCACTGGCGTGTCGATGTTGCTGGTGAAGGGAACTTCTATATCAGCTTTGTTTATTCTGGCATTTATTTGTGTGTTACTAAGGAGAAATTGAATAAGTCTTAGTTTGTCTTCTTTGACTATTCCTTCTAAGATTTTGAGCATAACTTCTCTGTTGATGGTGTCAAATGCTGCTGACATATCGATTCCTGTTATTTTGATAGTGATGTCTTCTATATTTGTTTTTGCCGCTAACCATTTATGGGTCCACATTACATCGGATGTGCTTCTGTATGGCCAGAAACCACTTTGACTATGTGCCAGATATTGCTCTATGGCTGGCCTTATTCTGTCAAGTGTTATTAGGGACAGGCTTTTTCTGATGGTTTCTAGAAGTGTTATGGGCCTTAGGTTATTTGGTGGTCCTTAAGCTTTTCCAGGTTTTTGGATGGCAATAAGTACCCCAGAGTTAATGTCCAGGGCTTCATGTGTTTCTAATGCATTGTTTATAATATTGGCAATTGTTTTGTCTAAAATGGGTGGGGCATGTTTTAGAAGCTCAGACTGAATGTGGTCTTCTCCAGAGGCTTTGTTGTTTTTAAGCGGGTTGAAACTTTTCCTTACCTCATCTTTTGAGACAGGTCTTCGAAGCGCTGCGGGTGTTCCTTGAAATGGTGGTATATCTTTGTTATTTTTACCTTTGAATTTACTTCTGAAATGGTTTGCTACAGTCTGTAGTATTTCGATGTAGTTGGTTATTATTTTGCCTTCGTTGTCTTCAACTTGGGGGTTTTCACATGTTTTCGGGTTTAGAACTTTGACCGCTGTGAACATAACATCGTCACTTTTAGCATTGGCTATAGAGTCTGCTTTTTTGTCCAGTTCGTTGTTTCTTAGATCCTGTACGCGTTTGCTAATCTGATGTAGTATTTCGTTCCTTTCTTGCTTGAGTTTTAGCTTATTTTTTATGTCTCTCTCTAGGGTGTTGTATGTTCTTATCCTGAGCTGTTTTTGTTGAGTTGACAGGTTAGTTATAGTTTTGTCTGCTGTTCTATTGGGTCTGGTTCTTGTGATTTCCCCTAAAGTCTCTTTTGCCGTGTCGACAATCACTCACTTAACCAGTTGCCATGTCTCATTTTGTGTGCTGTCTAGATTTATTTGGCCCAGCCGTGTGTCGAGTTGTTGATATTTGGCTCGACATTCCTGATTATTGACAACATTGGCGATGTTCGCTTTGTTTCTGCTATTCATTGTGTACTTGGTTTTACGCCACACTTTACACCACTCAAGTTCAAATGTTGTGATGACTATTTTGTGGTCTGAGGAAAGGGTGGTCCCACCGTATGATCTTGCATTTCTAGAAAGGTGCTTGAATCGCCTGTGGCAAATAATAAAATCGAGTTGGTTGTATATGGGCACTGTGTTACCAGTGGCTGGATCTTGTCTGTGCCCAGTCCAGGTTGTTATATGCTTGGAAAGGTGGGGGAATGCGCTCTTATTAATAAAAATTTTTTTACTTTGACATAGTTCAACTAATGTTTTCCCGTTTTTGTTTCTTCTGCCTTTTGAGTATTTTCCAAGACTAGTTTCTCCTTCACTGTGCTTACCAACTTTGGCTTTGAAATCCCCTGCTATTATCAAAAAAGTATTGTTGCCTATGTTTTAAAGTGTATCCTCTAGGTCTTTATAGAACTGGTCTTTTTCATCTGGATATTTATCACTTCTTTGTGAGGTTAGGGCGTAAAGGTTTATGATAGTAAATAAAGATGGTGCATGTTTATTGGTTTCATTCACTTTTAGTTGTAACACTGCTATGTGGTTGGATACTCTCCACACTCGGGATATTCTATCACTTCAGTTTTATCAACAAAGAAACCACATTCGTAAAATCTATTCAAACGTCCATTTTTAAAACTATGGTCTAGTCCATTTGTAAGTTTTGTTTCCTGCACGCATAACACATCCACTTTGTAGTCACACATATCGTCTGCTAGTTGTTTTTGTCGAACTTTGCCTTCTAGTGTTATGACATTAAAAGTGGCTATTTTGAAATCCGATTGTTTGATTTTCATTCAAAATTGAAGAATTTTTGAAATATTAGTCCATTAGCACAATCCGAGAACATAAACGGGGATGTTTACACGATAAATCTTACGGGTTTAAGACTATTCTCTGAGTATATGCTTAGGGCCCTTAAAAAACACAAGCTAGTGTAATAACAACACAAATATTGTCATGAGAGTGTATTTTTTCAAGAACTCGACGACATTATCAAAACAAGGCTCAAAAGAGAATTTTTATTGAGATGGAGTATTTCCACAGTACATTGAAATTTAATTATTTTAATCTAAAGGCCAGAAAGCATCAACTGGCAGGCAGCAGGTGAATCCCATCCCCTTTTAGGCCAAGAGGTTCAGGATTTGATACATTCAAGGCTTGGAAAGCTGCTGTTTTGTAGGCTGTTAAGGCTATTTATTTCTTTGCTTAACTGAGGTGGATGAGTACTTGACCATGGACAGCGAAAGTCAAAGATCTTGTTAGTTTTGTAGATTCATGCTTTATTTAGCTGCTGCTCCTTTCTGTGTTCAGAAATTATAATGATTGGCAATGGAGACAATTAGAGTATATATAATTTTAAAACACTTTTTACTTTTTCTTTAGAAACATCATAACGTGTACAGGATCTTTGTATATGGATTGTTTGGCTTTTGCTTAAGATATAACCAAGTTAGCGTGATTGGGTTCTCGCTAGTTCCAATAAAAAAATTAGGAGGCCTAAATAGTAAGAAAAACAGGGATTTGGAAATCTCTCCTTGTCAAACCTGCCCAAGAAGACCATTACAGATCAATGACGATTAAGATTGTGGTTGTGAGGATCAGGTGGTCTTGTTGAGCAGCAAGCATGTAAACCAGTTAAAATGCATTCCCTTTTCATTTCTGTTTCAATGTAGCAAACTAACTTTCCCTAGCAATTTCCTATTTGATTAGTTAAAGCTAATGGTTGGAAAGCTTATGAATGCAGTATAAGCCCATTAGAAAGTTTTCCTGTAAAGTGTAAAGGGCAGTTAGTTTGTGTTAGTTTGAAAATTTTTAACCCAAGCTTTAGTTATCAAGATCAATCGCATCTGTTACGCCACCTATGTTGACAGATTTGATAAACCAAAGTCCAGTTGTCTATGGTTGTCTCTTAACTACTGATATCTAGCTTTACCCTCAATATTACGAACACAGTTATACAAGCTGCTAAACCCTTACATAGAGATAGACCACAGACAAACAACAAATTATGGGGGAGGAGGAGCATGCTTTTGCCCTGCCTTGTCTCTATCTACAGGCGTATCAGTTTCACCACAGCTGTCAATCTGGTTGCTGCAGGCCGTTCTGTATGTAGGTTTACATCACAGGTTAACAAATACAAGCTTCAAGTTAGTAGGTGTGGGAGATAGGGAGAGAGGGCAGGTCGGAGTTCTGGACTGAGCCACTAATAGGTTCTTGTTCAGTCAAAAGTGGTCGCTTGGAGAGGTTTTTTTTCTAAGAAATTGTAAAGAATAATGTAAAATAAAAAGCTGCCCGTGGTGGCGTTGGTAAGGTGGTCATCATACAGAGTATAAAAGTATAGAAAAACTGTAAGGGAGTCATAGAAAAGTGGTCGTCGATACAGGGGGTCTCCCTAGACAGGTGGTCGGCAAGGCAGGTTTGAGTGTACTAATGGTTCCTGTTGTTATTCCAATTCTGATTAGGTTTCAATCTTTTTTTTTCTCCATAGTATATCCGAGAAAAATGTGTACCGACAATGGCAAAGAATCTTACAGGGGGTTCATGTGTCCTGAACAAGTCACGTGGTACCTGTAGGGGAAAACTGATAGACACTATACTGGACTGGGAGGATGCCCTGCCTGAGTATGACCTGGATACCGCTGACTCAGAAGCTAGGTGAGCAAGTAAATAACAAGACTGGCTTACAGTCATGGGATAAGGTGCTTATTTGAACAGAGAAGACCTGTTTAACTTTTTTTCAAAAGCATCTCTACCTAAAAAGTACACCTAAACAGTCTGAAACTGAAAGTAAAAATTTTACGATACATTGATATCATACCTAACACACAATAGTCAGCTGCCATAGGTGACAAATTTAATTAAAGAGAGGTTTTGATGCATTAAATATAGAAGTCCCATGTTTACTCTATGTGTCAGTGCATATCTGAATGATTTTATGTTTTAAGCCAATACTTAATTATTTAATATCAAACAGGGGGGTAATTATGTTTCACCTAGTTATCACAAGTTGCTTAAAACTAAATTGGACTTCTCAAAATTATAAAACAGAATAAGTGTAAAAATTGTAAAACTGAAACTGGTTTAATATATAAAATGTAAAAATATACAACTCAGGTTGTAATTTGTTCTCTCTGACTCTAAGATTGTCTAAGACATTCAATTGTTTTTCTATTACAGGAAGTCAGACTTGAGTATCTGCCTTGGAACTTCTCTTCAAATTGTACCAAGTGGAAACATTCCACTGCTCACCAAGAAAAATCAAGGTCAAGTAGTTATTGTAAACCTCCAACCTACAAAACATGACAAGAAGGCGAACCTGAGGATTTCAGCATATGTTGATAAAGTTATGGAGGCTTTGTGTGAGAACCTTGGAGTTTCTATACCCAAATACAATGGTCCTGTGGTTTGCCTCCAATCAGTGCATACTCTGAAATCTGAAAAACGTTTACCAGTGAGTGCAGATCAATGTTTAGTGGACAACTTCGAAAGAAAACGTAAGCTGGATTCTGAAGCAGATGAGAGTGAACATAAACCACAAGTTAAAAAAACAAAAGTTGATTTCTCTGTTCCACAAGTTGACAAAAGGACTTCTCCAATAGACACGAATATAAATATTACAGATGAGAATGTGAAAATAGAAAAACAGGAAGACAATTCTGTAACCATCAAGAGTACAGACATCTTGTTGAATTCAAATGATGAAGTTACTATGTAGCACAGTATATTCACAAGTTTTGTACAGAATCAAATTGCTCCTATCTTAGCTAATTATTTCTGTTTAGTTAGTTTTTGCTTTACACCAGGAAAAAGTCCACACACACTTTTTCCTTTATTGTTAAAGGCCTGTGTTACTACAAGAAACTGAAACTACTTTAGATTGGATTGTTAGTTTGTCTTCTTTTCTGGCACCAGGGTGAATTTAATTGTTTTGAGTCATGGGTTCATGCCAACTTATTAATTAGTAATGATCTAGAATTATAGACAATACAGTTGAACCTATGTAACTGACCACCTAAGATTCCCTTGCATCTTTTTGGTTTTGGTATTCTGCAAGGCGACCGCCTTACCAACGTGACTGCGGGCAACCTTTATCTCACAATATTCTTTGCAACCCCTGCAATGCCACCACTCTGCACTTGAGAAGATCCTATCAGCCACCAGTCCAGTATCTGAATTACCCCACACCTCCCCTACGCCTACACTTTCCTGTGAGTTTAATGTAAACCTAAAAATTAGACAGCCTACAGCGACAAGATGGACATTCCTAACCTTGCCAATCATTTTTTTTTTATTTAAATGAAGAAAATGGGAATGCCGCAGGTAAATTTGTTTGCAGTTTAAATAAGCACAGAAATAAAAGGGACTGTATTTTGCAGCATGGCTGCCCTCACGACCATAATGATTATTGATTTTCAATGGTTGCCTTGGGCAGGCTCATATTGCAAAAATTTGGTTGTAATGTTACAAAATTGAACCAAGCTCAGAACTTATGGTTTTTATGTGTCCAATGTTTATTAGTTTTAGATGACCCTCGAGGTGCTAATGCATGGAGTTCACTATCTTTGCCAAAGATATGTAATTTTTAAAAGTATTGTGAAGGACACACACACTCCCTTATTTGCCTGTATGTTTCTACCTGTCTAATTCTCTCTCTTCTCTATCTCTTCCTTCCAAGTTCCATGTCCAGTGGGAATGGAAGACCTTTGACAAAAACAAAATTCTCTGTAATTTGTGGATAATAAATTATATATACATAAAAATGTTGTATAATCTTGAATGAGAATGAATCTCTGTGACTGTCTGGCATCATATCATAGGTTGGGACTAATTAATTACCTGGTAATGAACATTATTGAGTGTTGCCAAATACAGATACATGTAATTTGAACACTGAAAACTGATCATTTGAATAGACTGCAAACCTCATAATTTGAATGTCATAGAAATTAATAAAAACTTTGAACTAAAAGAATTCAAATTATATACACACAATCAGGTCTATTTTATTCAGGCTATTTTCTGTTCTATGGTCATGATGAGTACCGGTAATACAAACACTTCCCTATCTCACCCAAACTGTCCATAGAATATAAATCAATGGGCCAAAGACATCTCTAGGTCGATTTTTGGTTGTGGCTTTGTTCAATGAGTGTTTGTCATAAGCTTTGTAAACATACTTCTGACAACTATGTAACTGCTTGGGAACAGAAGGAAAATATTTTATGTCTTATATTTAGTCAAAATGAGTCTTAAGTCAAAATTAGAAAGTAGTAAGATATTGCTATCTCAGAAGAGCTTATTTTCTCTACTTTCAAATGCAAAGAACAGAAAATCTCTATCATGCTTCTGTATGAAGCTATAGCCATTTTAAGTCGTCAGGGCTAGGTCTTGCAAAATTTCAGAAAAGTAAGAAAATACCATTTAAAGTTTAGACAATTATAATGTGTTGAGGCCTTAGCAGCCATAGCAACTAAAATTTAACACATAAAACATGAAATTTCAACATAAATTAGAAGTGAAAACTGTTTAGAAATGGTTTTAGCGTTAATGTCTAAAATAAAAAAAAAAAATTGACTTTGAACACCCACTAAACTTTAAAAGCTTATATTTCAAAACTAATCTATTCAACATATGACTCATTTGGACAGAATACGAGACACACTACCCTCAATGTGAATCTCAATTTAAGATTATTAGCCTAAACTTTTAACTTTTTATTATGAGGTAAAATCTAACAATGCTAGAGAAGAAAAAGAAACCGCTCAGTCACACTTTTCGTACTTTGAGTTAGAACTTTATAAGGATTTTGAATGATCAGGCTTCGATTTTTTAGGTTTCTATTGTATTTTTTTTATTTGAACAACATTCAGATTGCCTGTTATATTTTTAATGAAATGTATACTGATAATTTGAATTTAAACTTTGTCCTGTGTGGTTCAAACTCTTCAGACTGTGTGCTTTAACTGCTGTGCTTTGTGTTTGATGTCTTTTCATTTTTAATTGCATGGTATCTAAGGAAATAAAAGCTATTGAAGCATGGAAACATGATTGTGACCAAATGGTAGGCTTACATTTTAAAATACAGTTTTGAAATCATTTTTTTTTTCATTCAAAAAAGAAATTTCTGTTATTGTGAGATAACAAACCTTATAAATTTAGAAATATTCAAACACGTTTAAATGTTTTTCAAATACCTGTGTTGATATTTGTGCCCATATCTAAACTTCTAAATAGTAAATTGAGAGTTACCTAAAATGATACTAAAAATTAATAGGGTCCTAATCTTTACTCAGACTCTTGCACAAGACTCTGCCTCTAGTTTTCCTGCATCCTGACTAGCCAATTAAATCAGCAGGTCAATTGCTCTCTCCCAGTCCAGTCAGCTTTTCCTTTCCTTTGTCAGATGGTACAATGTGTACACATTTCTAGTCCTAAATACATATAGGCCTACAAGTACCTGAACCTATTATAGCATTTCATTTGAAATGTCTTCTAAAAATTAGAATTATTAAGCTGTTTTCTTGGAGACTTTGGATTGTAAAGTTTTAAAAAGTAGAGCCAGAGATTGTGTCACCCAGCGATATATAGACTCGATTGTTATGAGTTTTGTCATGAAACCCTTGATATGGTATGGAAAAATTTATTAAAAAAAAAAACAAGTGTTGTTGGAATGTTATTTTGATTAGTTTGTAAATTTTTAGGTGTTGTCAATTAAAGATTCATGGTTTATCATTGCCTTCATGAGACCAAACCTGTTGCATGGTATGATCTTGATGTCAATCTAACTAAATTACAGGGAAATCCTGAGTGAAAATAAAGTCAACACCCAGGGATTTTTATAAAAATCCAGTCAACTCTGGATATTCTGTTCCTCATGCAAACTAAGTTGAAATTCAAATTATCCTTTCTTTGACTCATCAGTACATTTTATAAAAGGGAAATGACATAGTTTGCATTAAAACTATTCAAATTATGCAGGTTTGAGATACCTGGGACTCAACTGCATTATGAAAAAGAAGATGGACTACCAGAGTTGGCTTAGTCAAAGCCAGAGATTTTTTGTTTTAACTTAAACTGGATTTAACCATACAGGCTCGGGAAATTTTACTAATAGAAAGTGAGCTTTTTCCCTGACAGAAACACTTCCTGTTTTGAAACTCTTGGTTCTTGATAAAACAGGCTTGTGACAATGCCATTTGTGACATATTAATTATTATAAAGAAAATAATACTGGTGTTAAAAAGTTGTACTTCTTGTAAACTGCTTCATAAGGTGCTGTCAATGTTACGAATTTTATCAGAAATTATATTAGCACTGATTTTTGTAAAATCTTATTTTTAATCGTGATGGTGGACAAAATGGTAAACCCCACTAGATCAGTTTTTAAGACAATTAGTATTGTTGGACTTAATGACTTTAAAGATGAAGCTATTTAGAAGTTAACACACAAGATCAAGTCATTCCTACAGCACATGCCACATTTATTTACTATTTCTTATCATCCTTACATATGGTCTATGGTCACTAACAAATGTCACAAAATTTTGGCAGGGCCTCAAATTTATTTTACCAGTAGGAGGGGACTAATTACCAAACTCAATCTTATCCTTAGCCCATACATCAGTAGAAATATAGCGGACTGTGAACCTAAACCGAACTAAAAATTCTCAAAACGCAAAGTTCTCGAGGAGTAATGTTTTTTTTTTTTTTTGTCTTTGGCTTTAATATCATAACTTGAAGTTAATGCAGCTCAATTCCCTTATTTGAACTTTGTACAGTGGAATCCGCATAAAGTCAACACCTCCGGACCGAAAAAATAGTTGACTTTAAGCAAGGTTGACTTTATCCATTTTTTTGTGGCAGGGGGGGTTGGGGGGCCAGGTGTACTAAGAAGACTAGAATATAATATCCCTCTTGTAAGTAAAAATTGGCACATTTTGAACTTGGTTGAGAACATTTTGCAAGAGGTGAAAATCAGCTTGATTAAAGCGCTGGTATAGCAAAATGTACGTAGTCTTTAGTTGTAAAATGTAACTCAGTGCAATCTGTAGAGCTAAACTAGATAATCTCAAAAAGCGCAGTGTGAATTCTGTGACCACTAAATCTAGGAAGGAACTCGGAGAAAAGATGAAGGCTACCTTAGATTGGATCTAGATCTACTTAGGCACAGGGATAGAAGGCATGGGTGTATAGGCCTACATGGAAACACTGTGCGTTCAACTTTAAATTTAATTAATTTTATTGGACAGGTGTGGCAAAGCCGGGAGGATGATCAGTGAACTACCCTAATCAGTACCACAAGTCACTGTCCTCTGTCCAGCAATATCTCTTCCTTCTCCCCCAGTGTCTTCAATCATGAATGGAAACAAAGATCACCCACCCACCTCCGCTTTTCTCTTTTTCTGTCCCATCTGGGTCTCTCTATCTCTTTCTATTGGCCACAAGGTGTTGACTTTAAGTGAAAATAAGTTTGAGGTAGTTGACTTAATGCGAAATAAAGTTACTTAAAATAAAGAAGGAAAAAACGGGACCGTTGCAAGGCGTTGACTTTATTTATATAACTGAGAGTTGACTTCTCGCGGATTCTACTGTATTTTGGTTTTACTTCTCCAAAGCCTGAAACTGAACGTGTGATAAACACTCACTGACCAATCTGACATCTTTGAAACCGCAGAGAAGTGTCAATGGTGCATAAAATTTTGTTTTTGCATACATACATTGCAATTTATGTGGTAATTGTCTCGGTAAGCTGCCCTTTTTTAAATATGTACTAATTTTGTTAAAACATGTGTAATGCAACAACATGCACAACATCACCATAATTTTAACATAAGCAAGGCAATGAAAACAAGTTCTTGAGATAATATAATTGTATTAATTTATTTACAATCTAAGACTTCTCATTTAGACTAGAGCCTTACCAGCTTTATCGTAGCTGTGTAATTAAATAAAAATTCAAAACATTTTTTTCGCAATCACAAATTCATTCATGAACAGCTGTTTCATCAAAACAAGATCAGATAAGATGCAGCAGAATCCACTTACGATAAACCCTGTTTATGATGATTTTTGTGTTAAGATAAACTTTCCTTTATTTGTTCCTTTATTATAAGATTGACACTGCTTAAAAAAACTTTGGGTAAAATAAACTTCTTATTTGGGTCGAGAGAAGGGTTTATCTTAACAGGATTCCACAGTGTACTTAATTGATCCTTTAAAAGAAGGAAATTCATGTATGTAACTTACATGTGTGCATGTAGAAAAAGCAATTAACTTTTCCTATTTAATTAAAAGGCACTTAGGGTAAGATAAAACAACAACAAAAAAAAAAAAGGAAAAAAAGAACAGCTAACAAAATATTACATTTAAACCATACCACAAAAAAAAAAAAAGAAACCCCAACCCAACAACAAAAACAAAAACCCATAACCCATATATCCTAAAAAAGATAATCACCTACGCTTAAGATATAGATAATATAATAGATTATATGTGAGTGGTAAGTAAGTAACAAAAAAAAAAGAGTAAAAATAAAATTAACATGTTTTAGGTTAAGGAGAGACGCTACCCTGGATTCCCTTTAGGAACTTTTCCGTTTGGAAAATGAAAACATGAACTGAACTCAGTTAGTCTAAAACACAAAATATATTTAACTATATTTGTGTGGTATATATAGAGATTTAAACAGGATTTGTGTCTTGTCAAACTTACACATTTATGCAAAAGAATTTTTTTTTACCATTTTCTCAAAACATGTGGTTAGGACTAGGAGGAACAGGTTCTTGACACCAACAATCGAAATCTTTTAAAACTTGGCAAGAAAATTAGCAAATGGTAGGGCTACATAACATCAGAGACTTTAAGTTTTAAAATACAATTTAAAGGTTGGAGCATCCTTTAAGTGAGATATTTTAATAAAATGAAGGAATTTTTCTCTTTGCACAACACAAGTCACAAGTCCATAAAAAATTCTTGAAAAAAAATGTAAAATATCTGGCTAAAAAAATCTGTTGCTTTATATAGCAATAAATAGTTATGCACACAAAATACGAGTTTTAACAAAGGGTTGAGGAGAAAAGTTATTCCTAAGTTGGTACAATTAAACTTGTAGAGTTGGACCCCCATATGCTTAACTTACCTAAAATGTGAAAAATTAATTGAAACAATTTTTAAAAATATTAAGATTGGCTTGGATTATTCTAAAACATACAGCCAAAGTGAAGTTTGGATGAAAAGTTACAAAAAAGGCATCCTTAGCAGCGTCCCTATTATAAATTGGTCAACTGCTGTGCAAGTAAGAATGACAAAGTTTATGAAATCTCCAATTCCACCTCTCTGTCTCTGCATGTCTCTCTTCTCTCTTACTCAACAATCAATCTTTTCCTTCTCTCTCACTTCCTTTTTTTCTCATCCATTCTTCAACTCTCCATCCCATGTGTCCCTTCTCTCTTTCAAGATTGCCCCCTTTCAATTTCATATGCAGGTCTTTTTTTCATTTTCTTTTTCAGTTTGGTAAGGAGTAGCTTGAGCAAAAATATCAATTGTCTCAAAGAAATTTATCACACACCTAGTAGCCTGAAAAGCAGGAGGCCTATTGCATATGACCACTTTATAAGCACCAGAACAATGAAACATACATGTACTTTATCTTAGTTTACCTTAACTAAAAAAGGTTTATCATTCAATTGAAAAAAACACCAATGGTATATATATAAATATGCAATCCTTTCTCAAAACATCTGCTTTGATGTTGGCTTCTAACAAACTTTGATAATAATATTTACAAACTCACAAAGCATTTCCATTGGTATCAACTCAAACAATTTGAGAGATATAATTTACATTTATTACTTTCTATGCCAAATAGAAGGTACCTGAATTGTTATAAATAGGAAAAAATTGTAGAAATTTAGTAAATGACGTTCTAGATTCTTATTTTACATCAGGATAACTGCTTTAGCTTCAGTCGTAGTTACTAGTCATACTCATAGCAAAATTATCAGTACCTGGTAGGCCCTATAAACTAAAACATAGATAAGTTGTAAACACACAGAATTTATAAACATTATTGTTGTAATAAAGATAGAAGATGTAGCTCTAAATAAAAGAGTTAGCCATTAAAAAATGAAAAAAAAAATTATTTTACAGAAAAAAAGAGCTTCACTCTGCTTTTAACCTCTCTCCTATATTAGACTGGCACTCAACTTTTGCTGATGAGGAGTTTGGAGAAGGGTCAGACTTGGTGCAACAGGTGTCGCCATTTTCTTGAGAACTCATCTGCATCAAAATAGACAAAAATTTTGAATAACCACACAAGTAGTTAAAAAAGTTCACTCAGCATAATTTTACCTGAATGATCACTCTAATGAGGGCTATGTGTATGATGTACTGGATATAGAATTTATTTAACATGAACATGATGCAGATTAGAAAATAATAAAAGTAATTAACTCTCACAACATGATTCATTGGTAAGAACTGAGGTAATGGTAGAGGACAGGTGGACCTCAGAGTCTAGCTAGCAAAAATCCAGGCTTTAACTAAGACAGGTTAAACCTGTAGTCAACCCAGCAAATTTAAATGTTAAATTAAATTGTCATTCCCTTTGAAACACTTCCAGTCCTATTCCTGATTTCTACAATGTATTGTAACTGAGGTAGGCCCTACCACTGTGCTTGTACCATTTAAATGATACAGTACCTAGAATTGGGTTTTCATGTTATACATGTACAAGAAAACAAAATCAAATAATTTTTCAACTGCAGGTGCAAGGCCCTATTTCTGGCAGGTCAATTCCTACCTCCTTTTTCTTTGGCATTGGGCAGACCAAATTTTCTTCCACATTCTTCACCATTTCAGCAGGTTTGCCCCATATCTTTGACAGCCATGGTCGAATAAACTTGTGAAACACCCAGAGGAGGAATGATATCAACGGAAAGACAAAACAAGGACAACACACCATTCTGTCAGATAGGAACTGATGAGAAAGCATATATGATATGGGAATTAATCAGGGTTTAAAGGTATAGAGTACACAAACAATATCTTTAAAAATGTACATTTTTTTAGTTTACTGCCAAAATCAAATCTCAATGAGTGATTCTCAAAATCCAAAGTCTTCTTCTAGTTGCAAGGTTTATAAATTTTCATGTTTGGCTTAATTAGATTCTAACGTACTTTGATTGAACTTTATAAAATTCTATGGTCTTAAATTGAATTTTTAACTGTGGCCAAGAGAAACCTTCCTTAGCAATTTCTTTTCTCCGCAACTTATTAGTTGTATAAAAGAAAATCACTCATGATTAAGAGATGATTTTAAAAGCAAAGTTATGTTCCCACTCAGCCCTAAAGGTATACTTTCAGTTTGAACATTGAATGAATGTGTGCTTGCATAAATGTTAGAGTTGGATGGGAGAGGAAGGAGCAAACTATTTATTATAACGAAAAAAAGACTC
>BMAT01009499.1:425207-437736 GCA_019649035.1 Elysia marginata | reverse complement strand
AAATTTGGTCTGCCCGATGCCAAAGAAAAAGAAAAAGGTATTCATAAATGATAAATCGCTAAGTTACTTTAAAAAGTGTGGGTTTGTATTCATGTAAATTCATTGAAAAAACTGTTAAATAATTTTGAGGAGATATTTAATGTCAAATGTTTTACCAAACACACTGTTTCTATTTTAGCTCTTGTCTATGATTTAGAAACTGCCTCATATCTTTTTTTTTATTTTCAACAATTAGCTTTTCTAATCTGAACAAATTGGCCACTTTAGGTAACTTTAAGATAAAAACATAACAAAATTCACTTATCATGTCCTGCTACAGTTTTAGTATTTAGATGAAAACAGTACCGGATGGGCAGGATGGGAATTAAGGATCAACACCTGTAGTCTGTGCACAGTACCGGTTTTTTTTTCTTACTTCCAAATCTCTTACTTCAGTCTAATGTCTATTTTTCCTCATTATCTGTTAATCTTTGACTTCGATATTTATTTTTGTACAAAAATGTTTTTAATAGCCATAGTAGAATTAGTACTCTTTCTCTTCTAACACTAACAGATAGCTACACAGGAAAATGGAGATACTGTCAAGTCTGACCCAGCCTCAAACGACTCAGCAACAGCTGTCAATGATCAGACCAATTTAGGAGAGAGACTTAAAGCAGAATGATCAATTTGTTCTTTTGAAATCAAACTATTGCTGCAATATTTTGTTATTTTCAGATATTTTTAAGTGGTTTATTTTGCACTTCATTTTCCTGTGATGATACACAAGAATGTATGTAACTGTAATGTTTGACTGAGGTATGCTCTGATTTATTTAAATTTTAAGTAAGGATGTCATTGTGAGATAGGAAGTGATGATGCAAAAGTATGTGTTGCCATATATGTATGAATCCTTGTAGTTTGTTTTCATTTATTGCTTTTTTATGTTTAAAACATTCCCAGAGAAAGTACATTGGAATTCTGTTAAGATAAACCCTCTTCGGCCTGACTAAGATGTTTATCTTACCCAAAGTTTATATGAAGCAGTAACATTATTAAAAAAATACAAAAAAGGACAAAAAATATAGTTTACCTTAATCCAAAGTTCATCTTGAACATGGCCTATCTTAAGCAAAGTTTTCTTTGAGTTATTGTTAGTTCCACTCTCTTCTATATATATTTTGGGCTTTATAAAGTAGAAACGAGTACAATGTCATTAAAAGAGGAAGCAGAAAATAAAAGTAAATGTCTCCCATCTAAGAGTAAAAACCAAAAGCTATCTGTACTATACATGACATTCAAACAACTTTTAAAAGCATAAAAGGCATTGCACAAAATATCAATGCTTGACCTTGAGGCTTGAATGTGGAAGTTACGACTTTCAGCTTTTTCAGACTTGTTGCAAGGGGACTGATTTCAACACAGGTAGAAGAGTATACATAAGAATTAGTGGTGATTTTTTTCTCACCCAACAGATCATTAGAAAATAGAACTGTAAAGCATATCATAAAGAAACGAAAAAAATGGTTATAGGGTTGAGTATGAAAACTAGAAAAAAAAATTGTCAAAGTTAAAACTTGGTCACAATACCATTTTTTCTTCTTCATCTGTTTACATTTGTTAGTTTAAAAATTAATTACATTGCTAGTTGACCCTTTACATATACACAGTATGTCTAAATGTGGAAAATTACTAAATGTTCAATGTAGTGAAAGAAAAAAAATGTTTGCATGCCTGAAGAGTAGAATAAGTGGAAGCTTGATAAAAGAGGGTTTGAAAAAAAGCACTGCGTAATGCCAATATGAGAAAATATAAACAAATCCTTTGATTTGTTATTGTATGTTCATTTCGTTTTCTTTTTCTTTAGATCTATAATAAACTGCATGTGTTATTTCAAAATCAATGTTTTCAAGCAGTGCCTATTGGTAAATAGACTTTACTGTGTTTTTTTCCTGGTACCTGTTCGTTGTATATTTATCAATCAGTTTCTCATTACTTTATGAGGATAGAAGCAAAAAGCCATCTTCATCTATCAAGTCAAATGTCTTTGGAAATTGTCAAAACTGAATGTAAACCCCTTTTGACGTGTAAATTAAGCTTTTTGTCTTTTTGTTCCTGTCTTTAATTTTTTTTTTTTATGATTGTAAAGAGAGATTTGAAGCAGAAGATGATTAGATAGAGGTAGAAGGAAAGCCGTGAAAAGGAGAGGTTGTTTTTGTGTTCTGACACTGATAGGTTGTGTTAGATTACTTATTATCCTATGAAAAAAATTACATGTTTCATAAGTACACATTTTTTATTAAAAATGCAACCAGACTTAGTTAATTTTTTGGTGTTTTATCAAGATTGATTTATTCAGATTATATTTGTACTTAAAAGACCTCATGCTGTTTAAAATTTTTTATTAATTAATTGGTGGTGGTTTTAATACTTTTCTTCCAAAGTAAGTTTTGTCTGAGTTATCCCCCCCCTGCTCAAGTAAACTTTTAGATTTAAAACTTGCTATGAAACTTAGACAAAAACATAAGATGTCCCAAAAACTTCTAAGAACAAGTCAATACATTTTGTAATGTCCTTTACCTTTAATGGAGACAATTCACATTAAGCATGGCATGCAAACTTAGACCCTGAACTGAGAACAGGGATCCTGCATGCTTGCACAATTCCATGGTTGTGTGGAGAAATGGATAGGGCTGGATGCGCAGGAAATTACTGTATGTGGGATGGAAAGTGTTAACTTTTTCTTTTTTTCTGTGGTGAAGTACAATGTACTTTTCTCTCATTACTGGTTTGATGAAGGATCTACGTGTATTTTACATTTTTTTTCTCAAATTTTTTTAAAATACCTTTTTCAAAGACATATGCTGTGGGTACTGATAAAATCAAAACCTTGAGATAGAAAAATAATTTTGATTGCAACTGAAAATTGACCCATGAAGATAATTGATCAGAATGGGACACCAACATTTACAAAGGGATAACATAAACAGAAAGTTATCCCTAAAAGTAAATTACAGGGTATTGCCATCTTTCTGGGCATTATATTTTTATATGGATACATGTCTTATAAGTTATAAATGATAACAACAAATGTAACTTAAGAAAGAATTTTATTGTATTGCTTCAAAATCGATAGATAGGAAGAGTTCATGAAAATATAAAGTAAGCCCATTATTTAAAAGGCAAAGATTGATCTATCTACCTGTTCTCAAAGGATGAATAGCATTACATGTACTTTGAACATTGAGTACCTTGTGTCATGATTCACTTTTTGCATTATTATTTATAATAATGTCAGAAAAAAAAAAGATTTTTATGTGAAAATAAAATAGATCTGTGATTCCTTTTTTTACAAATTGTGTGTGTGTGTGTTCAAGTTTCATTATACACTGACAAACTAGAGTTTGAATGTTATACATGTATCCTGAATATCTGAGCAAAGTGTGTCTCTGATTTAAGATAACATAACACTTTTAACAGGGAATTCCTCCATTCCTTAATGCTATAGGCAGCAAGAACTGACTACGTTGGTCTAGAAAATTTCCAGAGGAAAAATTTGGCTTAAATGACCATTGCTTTGGTTTATTGGGATTACACAGTAGGCTCTCTATGTGGTATAAGTTGGTGAATGTACATACATGTATACAAGGGATTACATGTATCAATATTGACCCTCCATGATCATGAAGGGTTTCTAATAAAATATTCACAGAAAGTATTGCAGCATCTCAAGCTGTGTAAAAGATTTGCAAGATCCGCCCATAACTTTTTGTGCTGCTGCTGTTTGAAGTGAACAACAACCCATGGCCAGGCAAACAAAAGAAGGAATCCCGCTTCCTTGTGACAGAACAATGTACTAGAAGATTGAGATGCACTCTGTTATGAAATATCTTTACCTTAGTGGTAAAAGAACCTACTGAAATTTATCAAGAGATGTTAAAAGCGTAAGAGGGAGGAAACCCATGTGACATAGTTTTGATAAAATTTTCTGTAAGAAAGATCAAATGTGGACCTTTGGTATGACAAATGAGACCCAAGCCCACCATTTTTGAAAAGTGTTAAGTCAAGATTATGTTGTGGATCGGAGATAAAGAACTTGTTCTGATGGAAGTTAAGAATATTAAACAGTGTTCTGTTATTGTTAAGGAAACTAGTAAAATGTCGTATGGTTCAGTTTGCACGGCTTTGCATGATCATCTAAACATGTCAAAGATCTCTGCTAGTTGGGGACTTCGCTTGTTGACAGGTGAAATGGAAACTAATACAAGTGGTGTTGCAAGCTATTGCTAGATTGTGTAAAAAGAAAACAATTTTACCGACCAACTTCCAACCAGTCGATGAAACCTGGCTCTGCATGCAGGTACATTAAAAATTTAAAGACAACTGAGTTGAAAGCACACAATTTTGTGACTGAAGTAAGGTTCCTGGTACTGCTGAAGATTGACTGCAGGCTTAACCATGGTTACTTTCAAGATGTTTTCAAGGTTAAAAGGCAATGGGAAAAATAGTGTGGCGATCTGCATCGTGACTGTTGAAATGGAAAAGTATTTCCATTGTATTTGAAATTTCATGTTTCTATCCCGAATCCTTCATAGTGAGGGAGATTCAATATTGATCATCCTTTGTACATGTATGTACTGTTGTACATGTAATCCCATTATACATCACAAATTGTGTACACCTTGAATAGGATGGAAGTGCTTATCCTAGTAGTATATGTAATACAACAGAAAAATCGAGTAAAATAAACATGATCCTTTTTGTGTACTTCGAATAATCTTAGACTAAACTCGAAGCTTTTGTCCATTCCCTCGAGATCCGATTTCAGAAGTTTTTCATATGCCATGCGATAATTTTTCAGAATTCGGAGACAGCAGCTTTGCATTGGAATGGATTGCCACTCAGATGTTAATAAAGGTTGCATTGATTCGAGATATAGGTTTATCAGTGTACATGTATGGATAGACAGATAAAGAGGCTTAATAGAATGCCTACACCTGGTAATTTATGAAAATATTGATGCGGCAAATTTGTTGGTCACGTTGGCGTGGTTACTGCGGTTTCGTAGATAACGTGTAACGATTGCGTCAAAAGGTAGCTTTGCGGTTTGTGTTGACAAAGGTTGTCTTGTAAAACCTCTAATTAGGTAACTGATGGTCCTGACTCTCACGGGTCTCACCATATCAGATCCGCCTCAAACCACGCAGTTGATGATTGGAAAATATGGGCACAATAAACAATCAACTCGCTGCTACCTCACTATCAACAAGTGCCCACAAAGAACATTACTAACGTAGGCTTCACTTAACGCCAGCGACAAGTTGACTCACCACAGGATTCACATTATGACCTTGGAAACCGCCTCGATTGACTCAGTTATTCGCTGTTGTGGGAAATAAACCGGCTTTCTCACAATGATTAAAATGCTTTTGCGTGATACGCCTACGTGTACAGTGCTTCAACGTATATAAATATATTGTAATCTAAATTGGATCCTGCTTAGTGGCACTCAATATCTTGTTGTTGTTGTTATTATCAACTACCTCATTGACCGTTTCTCTTACGGTATTAATGTTAACACCGTAGATACTATTATAATAGCCAAACAGCAAGAACATCCCTCAGTCATACAGTAAAATGTTTCGGGAGCATAAAATAAAAAAAAAGATTAAATGGGATATGCGCTATTTGTTTTAAAATATGTAAATATTGTTTTTGCAGAATATTTTCAGCAAACAAAAAAAAGCAGGCTTATTTGAAATGCTTTTTATTTTTAAAATAACATTCAGTAAATTATCCACATTTTTTTCTCGAAGGTTTTTATTCCATGTACATGTACATGTAATTGCTTTTAGTAAAATAAATAATGAACCCTGGCCGGTGTTTAATGGCCAAGCGCAACAAAAAGTTTCACTTCTGAGTTTTGTCTGTCTTTGATTAGATAAGCTTTTTTGTGACCCTCTCGCAGGTTTACGACAATGGCGTTTGCGAATTGCGCGAGAATTCAAACCAGAGGTTGATCTCGAGTTTACTTCAAGAAGTAGCCGTTCTTTAATTATGAGTCGGTTGAGGCAGTTTCTACACTCAAATGGAAAAATACTTTGTTCATACAAAGTTAATTGCTCAACTTTCAAACGTTGAAAACTGCTTGAAATTATCATAACTTAAAAGGCTTTGTTTCAAATTCAACCCACTTATATCCGAATTAAGTAGTAGTCACTAAGCATATATAACATATCTGTACAAGGTCACACTCAAATTTGTCTTGGAAAGTAACGATGTCCTTGATTCTGGCCAACATTAAGTGAGACACTTTAATGGCTTTGGACACTACATGTGGTGTGGTTGAGCTCAGCTACAGTACAAAAGCCTATGGACGCAAATCGTACACCACGAATGTGGTCTACACACGCATGAATACATTATTTATAAGTACACTTATACCGGAGCAGTCTTATCCCAAGCCAGCATAGAAACAGGCGGAAAAAAAAGAAAGTCAGAAATATGAAAGAATTAGAAATTAAGTGTTCTTTAACCAAGTCTTTTCTTTTTATGTTTTGAGGCACCGTACCTAGAACAAGTTAGAATATCTAGAGCATTACATTTATTTGTGGTTATAGGCGAGGTAATCAAAACCCATTGGTATTGAGATCGCCTCTCTGCACTCGGATGTTTAAACTAAGCGTTTGAAGACAAAAAACGCCTGTTCAACATAAAATTTCCCCTTTATAAAAATCAAAACAGACTTTTTATAAACTGTAATAAAAATGTGGCGACATTTTCAAATTCATTTTTAACGTTTCAAAGCTGAAAAAAAATGAACATCGTAGAGTTAAAATTGAAAATTGCATAACCCGACTAACTCGGGCCGATCGCAAGATTATAAGAACACACTGGTAGGCTACTACTAGATCTTATGTACCGGTATTTTCAATTTCGACACTGTACCGGTACTATTAATAAATTTACGTTTTGGTAGCCGAGCTTATGACCTGGACGAGACAACAATATAGGACCATAGTAATTACGCTAACCGAGACAGGAAACTAAATTTGTTTCTGCACCTCTATTTATTTCCTCTCAATAATAAAAAAAAATAAATGTGAAATGAACATGTATTGACTTTAATTTGTTAAATTTAAAAACTAAACCGATATAAAGACGATTAAAAGGGAAAATGACAAAACAAGAGCGCCACATCATAAGACTTTTTCAAAATGTTTCTTTGATTTTCATGATTGATTTTATTACAGAAACCACCATTTTTTTCCCAGAAACCGACAGAATTGTGCTTTCCTTTCCAGGCAAAGTTAAAAAATACAATTTTCTTCGATACCATCACCAACATTTAAATGGGTTTTTCTTCTTAAGCACCAACATGGCTTCCAGGAATTCTGGCTATTTTTCTGGCGTAAAAAGTTTTCGATGAATAACGACTAACCCTGTAAAAAGAACTAAAGAGTAATACTACCCACGTCAGCTTATGACGTATGTCTGCGCCTTCTTATGAATCAGCTCCGGATGTTTGGTCTGTACTTCATCGCGATAAATGTAAAGCTAAGTGTTGTATGTGACTGCAAAAATGACGTCGCTTAGATTGAAGTTTAACGGACGTTTCAACTCAAGAGTTGTATAATTATGCTTAATTGTGAATGGTATTACAACTATCATGAGCCAGACACTCATCAAAATTTTCTAAGAATGACACGGCATGGGAAAGAGAGCAACACAAAGTTTCAGCAAGAAGCAAATCAGGTTACCATAAGTGGACTCGTCTTTATAAACGAACACATGCAGGACTATACGAAGTTACTTGTACACAACTTCAGTTTTAATTCTGATTTCCTTTATCCATTCAGATAAGCCCATCTGCGCATTTTTGTAATGTTACCTCATGGTTTTGGCAATTACATGGCTATATGTAAAAAAACCGACTTTTTAAACATCTTACATGTGCCTTGAGACCCATCATGATCCTTGCATAAATTTAAAATGAAACTTCGATTTATCATTGAAGGTAGTTAGGTTGAAGAGAAAAACTGAAAGTTCTGGCAATTTTGTACAACTACTTTTCAATTACTCCAATGTATACAAATGCAGAAAACATGAATTAGAGGTATGCATTACTTGTAACATTGTACAAACATCAAAAGAAGACGAATGAGGTGGAGGAGAAAGGAGAAGAAAATATGGGAACAATTAATATTGAATATTTACATTATTACAATAACACTGTCATGTGGCCTGAAAAGTGCAAAACAACCCCAAGACTGAGTAAAAACTGTCTATCCTTACCAATGCTGTAAGCGGCTAACACTGATCTTTTCATTCATGCTATCTTCATGTTGTTTTTTTCTTCTTCTTGCGATTAGCAGATTTGAGCAACTTCTCACGTGGACCATGAATGGAATTTTCAAGTTAAATCGAAGCACCATTATTCTCATTCTATCTGACAAGCTCTGGACAAACCTTCGAAATAACCATTCTGTTTATTCTGCTGTTATATTGTTCTTTTGAAAACTAGAAGTTACACAAGTAAGTCGAATTTGTATGCGACAATAACATTTAAACGTCTTTGTTGGAAGTGAACTTACTAAAAAGTGAAATGAAGGGAAATAACCTAAAATATACAATATCGCCTACATTGCTGCCCCTGCTCAATCTTTAATGGAGACACAAAATGGGTCGTTACTAACAATTTTTTCCACGATTCTCTGGCGTTATTAATTCCTCATTAATACATGTAGGCCTACTCGTTTTTTTCCAGGGTGCTTCTTCTAGCAACTTAAACACATTTACATATAAATATCTTGCTTGCATAGTGCTTTGTTCATGTTTCAAATGTCTTGTCTAGGCAATTTTTCCTTGTGGCTTAACACGTCAGGTGCGGACACCGTTTGTTTTCGTAACACTTTTACATGTAAAGGGTGGGGTGGAGAATGGACGCTTTTATAGCTTCTTTTCTAGTATTTAAACCCACCTCAAAGCTTTGGCGATAAGTTTAAGTACCGGTATAGGAAATTCTTGCTATTTTTTTTATCTGATCTACACAATATGGCGATGCTTCTGGTAAAGGCTTATTTAACATGTTGCTCTTCTTTTTTTTCCTAAAACAAAACCTCATTCAGCGCCTTATGTAAATTGAATATATCAAAATTAGTCAGAAAACCACCATTTGAGAACACATAGAGCAATTATGTTTGTCTCTAAGCTTCTTCGCTTTTAACATGTGGATTCTACTCCCTTTTAGCAAGTCTGCTTTCAGCTTATTTGGAAGAATGGGATATGCCCGTAAAACTTTAGGGTTACCGCTAATGCTTGTGTTATTATGAAAATCTCGCTTATTGAAGATTCCATTTAAGATCCTAGCCCTACTATCAATCAACTAGCGCGGCATTAGGGGGCCTAACCATAGAAGTGTCGCATATTAATTTTTGCGTTATAATTTCCAATGATTGAAATATTATAAAGGTATGAAATTAGCAGTGGAAAGAAGTAGGTTTTTTTAGTGGAAATGCCCGAAATGTCTGCCTTTAGTATGATTCGAACCTTCGACTCATAATTCCCATTAGTTTTAGAGCTAAAAATGAAATTCCCGTTTATAGGCCGATTTAATCGACCGGCCGTCACTTCGTAAGTTTCATAGTTGAACTCCAAGGAAACCGGAACTAAATCTAGCTGGTGGAGTCAATAACACTAACAGCTAGTAAGGTTACATTAAGTTTCTGTGTTTAAGATTTGATATCTCCTCTAGGTCTAGAATTCTTATTGCAAACTTAAATTGTAACTAAGACTCAAATTTGTAAACCATTATTTACTAAATAGATCTAGTGACTTACGATTGGCCAATATATCGAAACCCCCCCCCAAAAATAACAAAAAAAAAACAAAAAAAACAAAAAAAAAACAAAACAAAAAACAAAACAAAACAAAACAAAACACCTAGGTAAGTAAGAAAGAAAGTGGTAGCAGATGATGTTTTGCATAACCATATCAACATGGATTGTAACTACCGCGCTCATATAAACTAAAGGGCCTACACGTATTCGCCTGAAATAGGCCAAATCTGAACCAACCTCTTTTCAATTCCTAAGTTATGCATAAATATTCAACCTCATAGTAAAGCCACAATTTTCCAGTTATCGATGTATGTATAACGCATGGTCATTTACTACTATGGGCTAACGAACACACCCAAATGAGTACGTTGGTCATGGCAGACCTATGTGTACTAAGTGAGTGAGCTTAATTACGCCGGACATGTTCAGGATATCACTAGCGGGACTTTTTAAGTGTTAGGCCTATAAGTCTAGACAGTAGCGGTCTAAATGAAAGTATAAATTATGTCAAGTGCTCAGTTTATAAGGTGTTGCGAAAGAGATTTCTTGTTTTCTAATGCCACTGCAAATTACGATTTTTCACTTTCATTCTTCTACTCTTCTTTTCTTCCACTCCACTGTCCACCATAACAGTGACACTACAAATTTATGACATGATGATTCCCTGAATCCATTTTTATTTGAATAATTATATAAAGAGTGTGTCTTATTACTTGATGCTAAGAACATGCTTAAGAAAACCCGGCATCACTCGGGAAGACGATCTACTTGATTTCACAACATCAGAATTATAGTCTAATAACCACTTTCGAATGTGCGCATCAAGACACTAAATAATATTTGTGTGAACAGAACTATTACAGCTTTGCTTTTGCATACCGTTTCTAGCAAGTATCTAACGTCAATGATTTTCAATAGAGACCATAATGCGAGCAGTTTCATTTGTCTCAAGAAGCAACCCTACCTCTCTACAGTGTTGCAGGTTACTATGTTTACACGAATTTAAACTGTGATATGATTACTTTACTTGTAGACGTTCCTTACATGAAGATGCAGTTCTAGTATTCGCGATATCACTGCCAAACGACCATTCAGAGCTGATGGGTCAAAAAGATTTGAGAGAAACAATTCTACTCGTTCAGACCTTATAAAACCCCTGCCTGAAAGTTGCAATACATTCGCTAAAATACTTTCCCAGACGCGCTCCACCGTACCAAGAATCAGGATAATAGTACACAGCTCAAAGATAGTGGGCCGGAAAGATACGCATTCATGAAACATAACATCCACCCTTACATCACGTGACTGCTATTGCTAGTCGTATCGTGTGGCTGGTGTAATCCAAATGGAAATTGTCTACCTAGGTCGTGATTATATAATCTTCCGTCTTTACTACATCATATCCTCATTTAAGCTTAGTTATTGAACAGCGAAGGACTAAGAATGAAATGAAAAACAATGCGGTCTTTTGTCTCTATTTCTTGTTTACACTGTAAGCACATTGAGGAGCCCTTTAGTAGCCATTAATGTATCATTATGGTGATCAGTCCTATCGTGTCTTGTAGGGAGTCTGTTTAAAGTGACTAAGTCCTTTCTTTTTTGCATTCTAAGCCAGGGACAGAATGGGAGATTCGTGTTATTTCATCAGTGATGATGCCACCTAGTGGAATATGTTGCCATTCTTCTGGTGCATTTCGCATTTTAGCTTTCGAGATTTGAGTCTTGATTTTGGTGGGGCATTGGTTAAAAATATGCAGACATTGCTAAGAACCAATAATGTGTAGCTATAAGCCAGGAACTGGATTTTTTTGCGGTTGCATTTTAAATACATTAAATATTTACCTTCTCTATAGCTTTCTCATGTGTGCATATTGAAGTTCTGCTAGTCTTTGTCAAGAATCCTTTTAGCTTTCAGCAAAGTCTTTGTTCTATAATATTTATTTTTGCTGACCAGTATTTAACAACTGATAATATAGAGCACTATTGGCTTTAGACTTACACACTTCTTATCGGTTCCATATAGCTTCGCATATTATGATAGGTAGGCCTACTCACAGTTGCAATAAAATCAGAACTCGCATACTTTTTAATTAGCCGTCTTTCTTCTTGTGTTCTACCGAGTTTCTGTCCTTTCAAGAATAATAAGTCTATCATATACTACCGGTAACGTTTAAAAAATACTTTGAACTTTCAATCTTGCATTTTGAAAATCTTCATTGGAATTAAGAAGTCCATCGTATTATAAAAGCTCTACATTTGAAAGTAGATTATTTTTATTAATAGTTAAACGTTATACAGTCAACCTTTCATAGCCCCCCTCTCTCGATGTCACCCAGAGTTATTTCATATGGCTACGCTAACTTGAAAGTCATTTTGGGGGCAAAAAGTCTGTGATGCATGTTCAATCGCTTCTGAGCATTCACCGACTTGCATTAAGCACTTTATAAGTGCTGGTATGTAGTAGTTTAAGCAATTTTCATTGAAAGTCGCCGAGATTTGTCCAACATCTGCTCTCCTGTAGACATGAGCAACATTTAAAGAACTACGACAGCAATAAAAAAAGAGGAAAATACTCCGTAAATAACAACCTATACTAAGTCATTAATCATACTCTAAAATTTAATTAGGAATTTCACTCCTTAAATAAGTAGTAGCCATTAATGTGGTTCTTAGCACATAACTGGCATCACTCATATTTCTTACAGCCAGAC
>BMAT01009499.1:395326-405997 GCA_019649035.1 Elysia marginata | reverse complement strand
AAAATATGTTCAAACAAAGATTAATAAGGTTTGCATTATTTGGTTGCCTAAATTGTCTTATTGTTGAACTTCCAATCAGGAAAGGATTTTTACGATTACACAAACTAGGCTGAAAATTCTTTGAAACTCCTAAAGGCACTTGATAAACATAAAAATAATTATTTGTTTACTGATTTATTTTCCTCCAGGCATCGCTTCTCTGGATTTTCAATTGGGAAGCGAAGCTAAGCTTGGGAAATGGAAAATTGAAGTCAACGTGGAATGTGAGAAAGAAAAAAAGGATAGAATAAGCGCCGGATCATTTATTGTAAAGGAATATGGTGAGATGCTTTTCTATTAACTGTTCATATATACCTGAAACATGATATAATAGTAGTGATGGAAAATGTTTATGTAAAACATTTGTTAGCAAAATTGCAAAAACAAAGAACAAATAAACAATTAAAATTAAAGGAAATACATTTCGTAGTTTATTTCTTGGAATCTGTAATGCTATGTACTAAATTACTCTTACATCTAAAAAGTACGTTTACGCTGACAATACTCTCATATAGCATTCTCTTCAATTATCTAAAAACGTAATGTAAAAAAAAATGAAAAATGGGTACTAATATGCTCCCACATGTTTCTGAAATACATTTCTTTTGTATTCTTACACAATACAATGCTAGATCAACCTTAGAAATTTATTTTAAGCCTTTAGTAGTGTCCACAGATAAGGCTAGTAAGAAGCAAGTTCAAGATACGAGACAACAATGCAAAAATTGATGTCCTCATTTTGTGGTCGTGAAATAAGTAGATCTACAAAACCTTAGCGAATCCTAAATTCCTCCCTATCTACTCCACAGTGCTTCCACGCTTTGAGGTCGAGATCGAGCCTCCGCCTTTTATTTTGGCGACAGATGAAACAATCTCAGGGAAAGTCTGTGGAAAGTGAGTAGCTCATCTACTTGTAATTAAAGAACTCATTGGAGAATACATTTCTTGTAGTGAATATGAGCCGTTATTGTAACAGATGTGTCACCGTGTACCATCAAACACAATGTCTTAAGTGGGACAAGAAAACGCAGTTTTTAGCATCTAACAGTGTTGTGTATGTATTAATCTCATCTTAGACTTTGATTCATGTTGACTCTCTCCACTTCACCTATTCCCAGGTACACGTACGGCAAGCCAGTCAGTGGTTTTCTCCATCTTGATGTATGCTGGAAGACGTGGCACTCACCTATAACTGGGCCTTGCCACTCAGAGGTCGTGAGGGTAAGTACTAGCACTCAGTCACACACACGCGCCCACGCATGAGATTTTTCTAATATATCAAAGCACATTATAAAAAGAAGAACAAAAAGCGGGTTCATGTTTATTCTCCCTTCTTTATCAAAACTCCATTCATTATGAAACATAGCTGTTTTCGAGAAATTATCATTTACCCTGCATTTTCAATTAAGCCATTATAAAAATGTATTATAACAACCAGAAAGCACAATTAAGTTTTTGTGGTGTTTATCTCTTCACTCTCTTCAATCTTACATTTTTATGATTGTCTGCTAGGGCCAACAATTTTCAACTTGCCGTAATAGTTCTCTGGCTTCGTTAAAAGATTCTTAGTCGCTCACATACCGATGAGCGAAAAGCACAAAACGAATAGCTGAGTTGCAAACAAAAGTTTGACGAAACATCTGACTTTAAGTCTTAAAATGACAATACTTTAGACAATGTCACATGTTTTGGATTTTTCTATTCTTGGCATATCTTAAATATGGCGTTCATAAATATCAAAGATAATAAATTATGCTAATGGTTCTCTTCCAGATTGATGGCTGCTTCAACTTCACAGTTAACAGCAGAGATATTAAGTACAACGACTACTACATCTCAGAGCTGCAGATCAGAGCAAAGATCACGGAGGACGGCACAGGTGTCACGGTGTCCAAGAATCATACGGGGCCAGAGGAAACACGGACCCCACTCACCATTGAACTCGATGACTACACCAACAGTTTCTTCAAACCAGGACTGCCCTACTACGGCAAGGTCTGATTATCGTTCTTACTTAAGCGCTGCTGAAAATTTTAACAAGTTGTTCGTTTCAGTAGGATATCTCCATCCTAGATTTAAACTTACCATGATATTTAATGAATACACTAACAATTACTTGTGTTACCTAATCTCATCCAGGTGACAGTCGCTCAGCCTGATGGTCAGCCCGCGACAGGGGAGGTTATCACTGTGGAGGCTAAGGATCACAGCATGTCACTTCGTTTCTTCAGGAACTTCACCACTGATGCTGCCGGCCAGATAGTGTTCGCGCTCTGTGGAGGCTTCACTGCCGACACCACCAACATCTACATATCGGTCAGTGCAGCCTATTGCGTGTTGTTGTTTGTAATCAATCATTTACGAAGAGGCTCTATCACTTTTTTGTTGACTTAATGTATTGGTGCTTTTTGGTTTTTGTTCTTCAAACCTCTACAATAATATTTAGAAACAGACCTGAGGCTTTCGATATAGAATTTTATTTTTTTAAAGCATTTAACTTTAAGAACTGTTTCACTGTTTTGCTCAAGCAAGCCTCAAAATAAGTTGTATTAGAAAGCTGTTATTTGGCAAACATTTTTATACACTTGTGGAAGGGTGTCATCTGATCTTCTTCTTAAAGAATACTTATTACAGAAACTCCAGTTATGATAATGAGATAAGCTCCTACGTTGGATGTGAAGTCCCTCATGGTATAAACCAGGACTCCATAGTTTTTTTTTCTATAAAATGCAGTGATAGACACGAAGAGAGGAGGCAAGATGTTGCGGTCTGCTTGAATTGAACATAGCCGAACTAACAATTTCAGTTTTTTCATGAAAATCTAAAATGTAGAAAACTTTATTTAAAGATCAATAGAACTTTTGACTGTAAAAATTAAAAAGAAACCTGTTTGTCCAGGCTTCTGCCTTGAGGTTTGCGAACTCCAAGGACACTAGGCCTGTGTACGGACCGATGCGACCAGCCGTGATGTACGAGCCGACAGCTTCACGCCAGGTGCGCCAGTGGTTTTCTCCATCACTCAGCTACGTCCAGCTGCCTCGTCCAGAAAGCCCGGCCACCTACGGTCAGAGACTAACGCTAAATGTGCCCTACACGACCAGGCAAAACACGGAGACAACTTTCCAATTTCAGGTACTCGTATCTCATGTGTTGTGCAGCCTGATCAATCTGCAAACCTAATGTATACACAAAATTTTGAGCAATAAAAATACATAAGGCACTAAGGAGACATCTTGTTTGATGACCAGCCTTGCTATTTAATTTATAGACAACGTTTTAAAAAATTTACTTGGATTCTGATAAAGTGGATGTGTCAGGACAACGTTATTTTATAAGCTGTTTTTAAACATATAAGATGACCTTGATGATTAGTATATTATAAAAGTATATTTGTAGCGATGTAAGAGTCAAATTTAAAACTACGAATATTGATGATGAGCATAAAAGAAGAAAAATCTATCTATCTTTCCGACCCCCCTCAATATGATCTACTTTTATAATAAATTCCAAGCTATTGAAGCCTTTCAAAAGACCTATCCGTTAAAAATTGTACTTTATTTAGTTGCACACCGTAACTCCGTCGATCATGAAGAACTGTAGAATCATCTTATAGTACCACGAATTTCCCGTGCACCCAATCGCAGGTTATGGCGAGAGGTAAAGTGGTGAAAACAGGTGTGGTCACACATCAGGAGGGAGACTCGGCAGCCCAGGGAATGCTCCAACCGCCTGCCCAACTGTGTCTACAGAGAGAAATCAACTTGTCCGAGCCGTCCTCAACTGGACAGGCCGACGGCCCAAGCATAGCGGAGGAGAAAATTCCAATAGCGATCACACATGGTAGGTAACCACAACTAGTAGCTCAGCCATGCGTCATAGTTGATACTACAAACACTGTGTAGACACGATTTTTGCATCTATAACACAATCTATAGCAAAACTTATACCCTTGTGGGATTTGTAACGCTTTTCTAGTTTTAAATGAATATTTTTAGAAACTTTCTTATCATCGAGCACGGTGATAGTCTTCGTGAGGCCGTGGACGCTATCGCGGAAAAAATCCTGCCCAAAGCACTTAACTAAGACACTTCGCCCACCTTGACCAAACAAAGTGTTTCCCTTTTATAGTACTTTATTCTTTTTCTATCAGAAAAAATGTGTTTGTGTCAATAGGTTTACAAGTTGAGCTTATTTAAGTAGACGAATACATCAAATAAATCAATCATACACGTTAATTTGTGCAGACGCCTTTATCTTTAAGATTATTTGCGTCATTGAATTGGCCGCCTTCACGGATCTAGATTATTTACTCACCAAAATGAATGATTGAAGATTGTTTTTTATTTTTACTTTCAAAATCAATTATTAGTTTGCAAAGCTCATTACTCTTGATACTTTGTAAAAAGTGGTGCTAGAAAATCTGATTTCGATTGGACGCCCTATCTGTTTTATAAACAAACAAGCCCCTAGTTTTAGTTGTTATTAGTTGAAAAAACAGCATTGTATTGATACAAATCTAAAGTCGCAATTATCTATTTAGCTTACCATGCAGGTACCGGTACGCAAAGCGATTCTGATATCAAGTTGTTACATTTCCAAGTCCGCAATGTTCTGCTAAGCACTAACAAACAACGCAATATTGTTGTCCAGAAAGTCTAAAAAGAATATTGTTTATTTTAGAAGTATAAATCCTTTGTTGACCTGGTCTCCTATTTCAAAAACCCTACCAGATGGCTACCGAGAACCGATAGTGAGATCAGAGCAAGTTTCTGACACAGTAGCCAGTTTTCTGTTGGACATTCCCATCGAGTCTATCATGTCGCCGGAGTTCACATTGCTCGTATACCACGTGATGCCTGACGGAGAGATTGTTGCAGACAGCATGGATTTTGATGTGGAGCCGCACTTTGAGAACCAGGTAGCCCCGAGAGTTTGTCTAAACCTACATACTTAGAGTAACTGAACCTAGTCCAATAAAATGTTGTTTTATTAAGAGATGTAAGTGAAAAGATGATAAAACCCATAACAATCTTACACACAATGTACCGACTGTATCCAGTTCTACCCTCTTTGCATCATCAATGAAGGAGTTAATCGCATAAGAGTTTCTTATCTTAGTTACAACTTACTCCTACTATAACTAGTTTACCCATTTTCTTTGATCTGAGCGAACCGGAGACTATACAGTGACCGTGTTATTGTATCTATGTAATACCACGTAGGTGACTCTGGAGTTCAACGAGACAACAGCTCTGCCAGGTCAGAAGGTTGACCTGAAGCTCGGCGCCGCCCCAGGATCTGTCTGTGGCGTGGGAGTTGTTGACAAGAGCGTCAACATCCTTGGAGGAGACCACCAGATCACACCGGCTCAGGTTAGATAAAAGCTCAATACTTTATTAATAATGTACATAGAGGAAAGAAGCAGGATGATAAAATAACAATCATTTCATAGTCTACGCATAATAAATTGTTCGTAGTCTTCTTAAAAAAAAAAGAAATAATACGCTGTTAAAAAAGTAGATTGCAATGCTTGGTTTTTGTACTTATTCTTAAAAAAAGCACACAAAAAACTGACACCTGAAGTAAAATGTTTGATCATCTTGTCTCAGGTCTTCAAAAAGATTTCAGAGCTAAGCAATGTTCCGTATGGGCTAAACTCGGCCACTTACGGAGACGAATACGAATACTGTGAGGAAAGGATTAAAAACGTGGAAGGTAACGTATAGTTGTTGCTCCATAACTTATCTAACAAACCAATACGGTGTAAAAACGTCACCAAAATATTAGATACAAGCTATTCAAATTTGTATTTCTAATAAATCGTCAGAATTTTACGTTATCAAAATTTTTATTTAAACACACGTTATCGAACCTTTATGTCATCTTTATCGTGTTATTTTTTTGTTATAGGCATCGCCTGAAGTTCTTCTCTCCTCCAAATTGTTTTAAACCATACTTCAAACGATTAAGTGTTCAATGCCTCCAGTGGTATTGTTTCTCTTAATCACACATTTAAAAATGCCTATCTTTTAACCATTTCTAAATACGTTTCATAATAGTAACACAAAGTAAATTGCTTTCTAACTAAAAACAAACAAACGGACAAGCATTACAAACAACAGAAAGCATGCTATAAAGATCTGACATCTTGAACAAAAACCTCTTTTCGCGAATAGAATAAAACTGTTATTTATAAAAAAAAAAAAACCCGCGTTGGCTGTATGGTCATGAACGTTGTATATATTGCGAATGGCCTTCGTTGTCTTGTGTTTAAAGAAAAATGTTGACCCTTAAAATCTTTTTCTTGAAACTCTTCATACATCTACGTTTATCCAAGATACTATTGTTAGGCAAAACGTTTCTAGGCCAATTATTACATTTTTTGGTGCATATTTGTAATTTTGAAAATATCATTGAATTGTAAAAAAGTATGTTTCAATATTTAGACAAAAATGCACAAACGAATAAACAGTAAAAAGCAATTCGTTTGAAATCAAGACAAAATATATATAGGCTCATCACATACCGCCCATCGACAAAAATCTATTGATGATTTATACTCTTCTTTCTCAGCGCAAAACCCTGAGGTGGAAGAGGATTTCTGGCATTACAGTTCATCTTATGTGGACGCTCTAGAGGCATTCAAGGTATAGCAACCCTTATGTCTAATAATCTCTATCCTTATTAACTACTTCAATTTTTGAAGGCATTTAGAAAAAAAACTGAAGTCTAAATTAGGCCTAATTAAAATATATTTATTTCAAAGCTGTTTCAGCATTTATGGCAAAGTGTAAAAAGTGGTTAAAGATTATTGAAAGATCAAGTTGTCCAATGCCCGAATGAAACAAAAAGACGAATAGAATATACAAAAAAAAACAAACTCCAAAGGACTCAAGAAAGATGGGATTGTCATTGGTAATACTAATTACTCGAATAACTTCACAGTTAGGCGAAATTGATTTTTAATATATACTCATGAATCTTTACGGCATGGATCTTTCTTTAAAACGAAAAAGATTTACGCGTTGAAACAATGAAAAACCATGTAATTTTATAACGGCATGTAAAATTTCAATGCCTTCTTTTCTCCTGTTGCTGTGCAGCTGTCTAATATGATGGTCCTGACCAACCTTCAGCTGGAGACTCGCCCCTGCAGCAGATCAGTTCCTGTTGTCTACGGTAAGCCGAAGACTTCCTTCATAGGAATGTGTATTATATAGTTAAAGATATACCTACAATCTTTTAGATCAAGTCAAATTTATATCTCAGCCGTCCATAAAAAAGCAGGTTGCGTGTGCGTCTGGAAAACACTTTCAACATCCTCAACGTATATATGACCGTACCTCTTTTCAATAACGTTTTCATAATCTTCTTCTTCTTCTTCTTCTTCTTCTTCTTCTTCTTCTTCTTCTTCTTCTTCTTCTTCTTCTTCTTCTTCTGCTTCTGCTTCTGCTGCTGCTGCTGCTACTACTACTACTACTACTACTACTACTACTACTAATATTACTGCTGCTCGTACTATTACTAATGCCGTTGTTACTACAAATTTTATTCCTTGAAGTTGCAAAAGCACTCATGTGCTTTCCTTTGCAAATTTTCTCATTCTAGGTCAGCAGCTATAGGGGAGCGGGGTTCTGAAAATCTAAGAAACATGGTTAAAAAATCAAATTCTTTAGTTCATGTATTTAGCTCTTGCTTTGAATTCTGCAGCTCAAAATACTAATTGTCCCTTTAGATCCACCCCTTAACTAAAACAAACGCAAAAACAACAATATGAAAGAAACAGCAAAACATACAGACGAAACAAAAATACAAAAAAAAAACAACCTAGATCTAGAACCGGCTGAACAAGACATGCACGTATAGTGATACGCTCTGGGGTCCAGTCGATTTTTTTTTTAAACAAAAAAGTGAGGGGTGGCAAAACCTTCCCATCAGATCTGGGCGCAAAGACAACATTAAAATTATTCTATTTCAAATATCTTCAGACAAATGTAGAACTTTGGGAAGCTAGATGGAAGTATGGATGAATGTTGAGATGCAAAAAATACCTACATTTTAAAAATCAAGATGGGAGGAATGTAAAGCCAGAGGGTTACTAGCCTTAAGCTATCTGCTACAATGTGCGCTCCAAACTTATTTCCCTATCAGTCATATCCCTTTTACAAAAAAAAAAATGTTTGTAAAGTTCTAGTGTTTCCCATTTGTAAAACATATTTTTTCCCAGAGTCATTGGAAGATGTACTCTGAGGTTGTATTGTTCGATTACTTAAATGCAATATAAGTTTTTATAGTTTTAAGGTCTCAGGATCCTAGGATTTTACTAAAAAAGATGCACTGAAAAACATACTTTGTATTTTTATCACTTAGAGGTACTGAAACCATTGCTGAAACGTTTAAAAGAGCAAAAATGGTAATTTAAGGCCTAATTTTTCTTTCAAAGAGCTTTTTTTAAAATACATAATATATGCATATTATGCTGATTCTAGCAACCTATAGCAACCATTTGTTTACCATGGCAACATCCATAATTTTTCACATAAAAAACGATTTACCCACCAATAGACATTTCCTAAGAATACCGGAACTCTAATCTATTATCCAAAGGTATGTGCTTTTAGTCCGAACTGCCCTGATAAAAATAGTCCATCATGTGTAGCTCTTAAATTTTTGGCTTCTTTTTGCCATCTGGGTTTGATTTATGGTCATTGCTGTAATTTCTTTGGCTTTCAAATACATTTTTATTGTTTCTAAATCATTATGGGTGATAAAAAAGAGAGATGGAAAAGTTCTGTAGAGAAAGTGCTTTTTTAACTTGGAATAAACATTGGGGCCATGTCTCACAAAATGTAAGATGCTGGGGGATATACAACGCCAAAAAGATTCAGCCTGCATGTCCAAAAGCACCAAAAAGCTTAGAAATATATTGAGAGCAATAAGGAAAGGCTTTCAAGACATTACTCAAGACAAGAAGGGAGGTGTCTACAGTCCTAGAGGCCATTTAAGTAAAAAAAAGTAGTTAAAATGTATAAAAAACTGCAGTTTGAAAACATTTTTTTGTGTTTTTTTTGCTATTTTCTCAATTGAACAATTTTGATCCGCTTGCCATTTTTCTAATCCTCCTTGTGAACTAACCAAACAAGATAGGAAGCTGAAATAATTTTGCATGCATATTTTGAAGGTCTTGCTGCATGTCATAAACCTATCAGAATCTTTCTATCTGTTAATCTTTTCTTCTTCTACCAGTTGTTCATATTTAATAAGGCAAGTTTATATTTCTTACTAGCATTTTCCATTGCAATAATGAAAACGAAAAAGTGTCTTTTCATGTATTAGTTCTATATACTTTTCGCGGCTGCATTAAAAACAAGTAAGTCTTGTTTCATTAGTTTCGTGAAAGTAAAATGTTAGGAGAAATTGGGTTTTCTTTAAGAAATGTATTACATAAAAATGAAGATTATACAACTGGTTTTCATGATACGTTTGATGTACATACATGAGCAAATCAAAGCCAAACATATAAAGTGTTATTTTTTTTCACTGTTCACTGTTCTTTGTAAGTTCTAAGATAGTTTCTAACTTTAATCTTTTTAATATAAAAAAATGTTTACATACCTGGTATGAAAGAACGATTGAGGTGAATATTTCTGTGTCTATTTTTGTTTATCAACAAACCCACAACAGTTAAAATGATTTTCTTTCTAAATACTCTATAAAAATATCGTTCTCTTTAGTGACATGCAAAAAATACCCTGTCTTCTGATATTGGATACTACTGTGCTAAGTCAGATTTCTCCTTCATAAAATCGATGTTTTCAAAAATTTTGGTCGACATAGATACCATAATTGTTAATGCAAGATTATTTGATACATAAGATGTACTGAACAACTCATTTTGTAAGAGAATTGAAGCATCACTCGCCTACCATTAATTTTTTTAAGGTAAGATAATGGCGTGATTAAAAACAAATTATACCCCGAAGGCTGAAAGATGTAACTAAAATTGTTTATAAAAAAGGAAACAAAACGAAACATTCGTACTTATTTTCAAGCTATTGCACCGGTAGCTCGTGGCGGAGGTGGGATTCCCGAAAGCGGTAGGCCAAGGAAATCTTCAGTTCGCTCCAACTTCCCTGAGACCTGGCTCTGGACTCTTGCTGTAGCTGGGTGAGTAGAAACGTTTGAAGTTGAAGTGGTTGAATTTGAGAAGGACTAAAACAGTGATATGATGCTCTTAGTTGCATCCGCGCTTATCATGTCTATTGCACTTTTCGCAGCGTGAACATTTAGAATTAACGTTAAAGTGCATCATCAAACTGTAGACTTGCAAAAAATTTAACTCTTGTAATTATTATCAGCTGTATCGTTATATTTGAGCCCGTCACGGTTTACATGCGTCAATGCCTTATCGGTACTAATAGTTTTGAAAAGGCTTGCGCTTTCCTTCTGAAATCATTACAGACTTTAAGCAGCAACGCGTGAGTATGACGCGAACGTCTGTGGGTCTATTTTTAGAAACTGGTTTCATTATTTTTATAGTTTCTCAATCTACTTTCCCGATTTTCACGTACGCGTAGTGAGACACGATGCGTGTGCTTAAGGTCTCTATTATAACCAAATCGACAACGACGA
>BMAT01009499.1:323539-344698 GCA_019649035.1 Elysia marginata | reverse complement strand
TAAATTTAAAGTTCACAAATAAGTGCATTGTAGCAGCAAACGCGAAGTTATAGAGCCTTTCTTTACTTTATGTGTGACTGTGTGTGTGATTTTGTGTATCGTCGGAGATTTCGGTGAGTTTGGTAAAAAGACACAATGCCCCCTTACTCAGTAAAAGTTGTTAGATAAGTGTATTGATACACAATGTAATTGAAACAGCACACAGGAAATAACAATGGCGATTCTTTACTCTCTTTATGACTGGCGAAGAGTTTTGGTAAAAAGACACAATGTTCCCTTGCCGAAACTCACGGAAACTCACTAAAAGTTGATTATTAAGGGCATTGAAACAGCACACTGGAAATATTGGCGATTCTTTACTCTCTCTCTATGAGTATGACTGTCGGAGAGTTTTGGTGAGTTTGGGTAAAAAGACACAATATCCCCTTGCCGAAACTAACTAAAACTGGGCGATTCTTTACTCTATCTTACTATCTAGGACTGGGTGTGTGTGGTTGTGCGTAAGTTCGGAGAGTTTCGGTGAGTTTTGGAAAAAATACCGAGTGCCTTTTTATCGAAACTCTCCGAACATAAACAAAATGGATTATTATTGAAAAATTATCATGGAAGCAAAGTGGTCCGCACCAAAATGAAAAGGAAAATACTTGAACCTCTAAAAAGTAAGAAAAAGCTGGCTGCAAAGTTCGGACATTGCCAACAGAGGCCTATTTCATGTAGAAAAAAATTCCGTAGGCATAATTTTAATGTGGGGCAACACATAGGCTAAACTATAAATGTACACACATACATTAATATATAACAAACAACAGGTTTACTTTTTAGTTTTATTTACACTGTGTTGGTATTTCTTTTAGCTGCCAAGAGAACGTAAAGATATCATGAGATAGAAGTCACGATGTAGTATTACAATCTTTACAATTACATAATGTAACATTTCCAAGTCAAATCCAAATCTCTCTCTCTCTCTCTCTCTCTCTCTCTCTCTCTCTCTCAGTCGCTCTAATTCTTTCTCTCATGCAATATTGTTAATGTTATCTTTTTGCGCTATTAGATGTACAAGTATATCACGTTACGTCTGACATGTGTCTTGTAAAAATAAAATTTAGCTGTATAGAGTTGTCTGGACCTAGTGTCGACTACGCCTACACCGAAATTTGTGTCTTTTCCATTTGAGTTTTCTCAACAGCATCTAAACGGTCGTCCATTCTCTCTGTGTGTTTTTCTTCCGTTCCCTCATCGCCGTCATCATCTTCCCCGTCCTCGGACCACGGCCTTAGGTTCTGCAGCGCATGCAAGGATGAGTTGCTCAGGCAGATCTGGTCGGTGACGTCACCGTCTGCCTTGACCTGGTCAGCATGCTGCAGACTGAGCATCAGTCTGGTGGCGGCCTGGCGCTCCGCATCTCTCTCCTCCGCTGTCTGTCGTCTGGGGGATGGGAAAGCAGGAAATGTGTAGGGAACCGGATTGTTTTTACAACGTGGAGAAACTAAGTTGGCACAATCAAAGCTCAATAAATTACATATACAAAATTACATGTAGTACCTATGTGTTTCCTACATTAACGCTCGTTGTTTTCACTTTAAATTTAAAATGAATTTGGCAGTCTAAGCTCTTGTGAGGCAAATCCTTCGGTTGTGATTGTGATTCCACAAAATGCCCATTCCAAGGGCAAGTAGGACTATAGGCCTACATTAAATTCGTTTGGAAAATCGTGCAGAATTTTCTTGAAATTTCAAGATCAGAATGAAAAATATACATTGTGTTCGATGAAATTTCTAGGATGGTAGATCTAACAACTTCCCTGAATTTCACGCGCCTGTGTGTCCTTATTAGCGGATCAATACAGTCATTGTCTTCATCATAGGTAGAGGGTAGTGGTCTACCACTACCAGTGCGTGGCTCATCTTCGAGGCTAGGGTGGCTTTTTTGTCTGAATGTACCTTTGATAATGATATACATGTACAAAACAGTACATTGTACCTGCATTTCCTCAATGTAGTATTGTCACTACATGTATGTGTGGCAAATAATTTCTTTTTGAGTTTCGGTTGGCTTTTTAGATTCGCCTGAAGAGATTTAGCAACGTCTCTGACGTATGTCTGAACAATTTGCAATGAGGACTTTATCTTGTTTTGTTATTATGTAGACAGAGCATTAGATAAGAGTTAGCTTACTACTTAGACTTGGTGCAATCGTTGTGCTTTTAATTCTTTTGTGTAGACCTTTTACAGATTCTTTATTTATTGGTTAAAGAAATAGGAAAGTGTTCACATTAGTTTCGGAGCGATCCCATTTAATGTAGTTTACATAAGTATGTACTGTTATTGATGCGAGTTCATAGTTGTTGATCTTTAGAAACACCAAAATAAAAATTCTCTATTGCTTTTCATTTTTTGAGTACATACCCTTAATTTGTCAATGAATAATTATACATGTACAGTTTAAAGATCCAAAAATATTTGGGCATTCCACAAGAATCCATGTCAATATAATTTTATTGTATAAGCTAGAATTTGAAAATAGCATGATTGGAATTTTATGCAAACAAAGTCGAGGCTTTCTTCCTTCCAGTTTTTAGATTCTACTCCGTCTTTTGTGGACAAATAGTAATTTCGCATTTAGGGTGTATACATGTAGTTCCTATGTACATGGCTAAATTGACTATATTCATAAACTTATTACCAAGTCTAGTTTCTAGCTCACCTCCACTTAGTGCGCCTGTTCTGAAACCAAGTCTTTACTTGAGCGTCTGTCATCTTTAGCATCTTGGCGAGAGAGGAACGTTCTGCCGAGGCCAGATATTTCTGTCTGATTAGAAAATTATATGACAAATGAATAAACTAGGATACCAAGTCTTGTTGGTGCAAGTTCATGGGGATTAAATCGGTTCATTTAAAAGCAGAGCCTTGTAAACAATTATGTAAAAATAAAAATCATTGAAAAAAAAGTAAAGTTTAAATTTGCCAATGAAGAGATGTCGTACAATCTAGAACGATAAAATTCAATCGAAGAGCTTTACCAACAGCAATGCGTCTAACTCACCTAAAGTATGAGAGAGTAAATAGGAGACAGCAGAAACTTTTTTTGTAAAAAAAATTTTGCAAAAAGGGTTTGTAGTCTGTGGTCTAAAATTTTGTAAAAATATGTTAGTTGGAACTGATCGCCTTTATTGGCCTTAAGTAAGTCCTGTATGTCTGAGAAACTTATAAGAATCCAAGCTTGTTATTTTAGCAATAATAATTTGTATTATGTAATTATTAATATTATGCAGTAATGTGCGGTCTTTCGTAAAGCAAATACCTAGATATACATGTACTACTTTTTCTTTTGAAATCTTTAACATGGCATAACTGTAATTAACACACATGTACATGTACATGATCACAAAGTTCCTTGTTTTCCATACAATTTATTTTAATGAGAAAAGGAGACAAAAGCGATGTTATTTTTAGACGACAACTACCGCAAATGTAGATGGCAATTCCCAGCTTGTATAAGTTTTTCGAGGTATTTTTGCACACGAGTTTGCACGGTAAAGCAACTAAAGATGCGGCATGCAGTTTACCTGTGAAAGCGTTTTTCTAACTCAACGATTTGCAGACGAGTGAAAGAAGTTCTTGGTTTCTTCTTCTTGGGTTGATATGGGACTCTGCAGTTTTGGCTGCATCTTAGAGAAGCTAAGAGAAGAGAAAAATTGCAGATGTTTTTAGGACTAAATATTAGGCCAAAGACCGTTTGCTAACCTACCATTCTCTTTATCGTAAAATTTTAATTAAGAAACTTGCAGTTGTTTAAAAAAATTAAATGTTCAAAATGAAACATGTTGTCAAGGTCTTGTAATAGGCACTGCGTTTTCGAGTCTGGACCTCGACTCCTAGTGTTGTAGCCTGACAAAACGAACTTAAATCCTAAATAAAATTCATCTCCTCATATCTCTCAGGCTTCAAATGAATACCCGACCATAGGCCGTAAAGTTTTTCGAATTTGATAGAGTGATGCGAATTTAACTGCTACTCATCTGTAAGTTCGAGATATTGTAAATTGATTGGTTATGGCCTGTCTGGATTCTCATTTAAAGCATTTTAAGTACTTAAGGAGCACTTTATCAAAGCACCCATCAAGAACTTTTGACAATTTCTCAACCCTCGCCGCAATCTTATTTTGCGTTAAGGAATTAATTTAATGCATTAGAAAGTGACATGTTTCTTTTCATGAATAATACCCCATTGAATTCAGTTTCAAACACTTTTTCAATTTCAATCCACAATTATCCCAGATATACCACACTAGGTGATAGGCAACATTTAGGATTATAAATATCAAAACCCTGCGAACTTTGGGTAGAGATACTTCTTATAGTAGATGATTTTTGTTAACGCTTCAGACTTTAGAGAGTAGCTACTCAATTTAGTACAGTGTGTACATGTATAGTGTTAGTCATGTTCAAGAACTTTTCCGAGTAGATTTTAGCATTTGATAGAATTGACTTTTTAGGGTGAAAAACTTCACTAAGATTAAAAAAAAAATTCCTTATACATACAATTTTCAACTTTTGGGTAAAAGATGAAAACTCGTGATGACGTTGAAAGTATAACAGTATGATATTGCACTCAATGCGTGTATCCTTAACGTCAACTCAGGTTAAGGTTAAAAAGGATTTTCTATTGAGATGACGGGTTGTGAAATTGATGGTTTGAGTTTTAAATAGTAAATACGAAATGGCTATAACTTTTAAGCTATTGTTAGGTTCGGTGCAGGAGTACCTTTGCATTTGTTGTCACAATACCACTTAAAAGGTGTTTGGATAAAATTTAGAGTAGAAATGCCTACAGGCAGGATATGACCATTCATGTATTTAAATTCAGGTTATCGTCAGTTTGAGATTATGTTAATAAATGGCTAAGAGGAGAATATTTTTAAATTCACAAAACGCAACGGCTGTCTGCTCTAACTATACCTACCTGGCAGAGAATCTGCATTCCCATCTGACCACTGGTGTTGCGAACGACTTGCTTTCAGCGTCGACCAGGAATTAAGGATATGTGGCTCTCCAGCAATATAAGACATGACTCGCTGAATGTACCCTTGACTTAATGAGGTCTCCATTATTGGGAAATTGGGGGATCTGGCTTCAGAGTCACTAGTAGAAACCGTTGAAGGAAGGCTAATTCCGTGGTTAGGTGTGGCAACGGAGTTTAACCCCTTTATGTAGTGCAGGTGCTGGGGTAGAGGGAGCTGGAAACTGTAGATGGAAGACACTGGTGAACCTGGGCTTAGATATGAACTGGATAGGCCAGCCACAGTTGCAGCAGATCCAGGCGAGCCATAAGATGCTGCAGGATAGAGAGATTTGAGCACAGGCCAACCTATATAGGGAGAGTTCGGCTCGTTCACACTAAAACCCTGCGGACTTTGAACCTTTTCGGCTATCTGGGAGGAGCAAATGAGTGGAATGGGTCGGGGAAGTCCGAAGTTCAGTGGTCCAGGGTGCGTTTGAGACGGCTGCGGCGACAAGGATGCGGAAGGTGTTTGTGGTGGGGAAATATTTTGGTTTTCTGAATACCTAACGTTTAAATTCTGGTTGCCTTCAGTGCAAGTATGAGCCACATGAGATCTCACCTCTGAAGATTTCATTTTTAAAAGCGGCTCATCTTTTTCGCGGTCATTGTTTTCACGAGGTGTTAGCCGATCTGGGTCTGTTGCGACCTCAGCGCGGAATGGTGTATGGTTTCCTTTGGCACCATAAGGAATCCTTTCAAGTTCGGTACAACAATCACTGTGTGTTGTACCAAGTTTGCTCTGTGTTTCGGAAAGTGTTGGTGTATTGGTAAGATCTGGCTTAAAAGGATCTGTGTCCATCTCAACACTCGCATTCAGAAAACCTACTTGTTTATCCCTGTCTCTCACTTTATTCTCGTCTGGAAGGCATTTACCCGACTCATTTTTGTCCGTCAGGCAGTCATCTTCTTGACTGTAGCCACTTCCTTGACTGTTTTCCTTCCTATCCTCGTGTCGTACTGTCCTTTCCAATGCAACCTCTTTGTTGGAATGAAATGTAGTAAAACACCCTGGATTGTTCTGATGTGATTGGGACAGGATGGTATCGATACCAAAAGAAAGGACATCTGACTTGAGCAGTTGACCCTCCATAATGCTTAGCCCCCGCTTACGAGCTATGGTATGGTATTCCTCGAGTGCTGAACCCAGCAGTCAAAACTGTGCAAGTGCAAGTTCACTGACGCCATCAGTGTGTGTGTATCATCTGAAATAGTGAGCACATTAAACAAACTAACGTTTTTTTCTATTGAAGTGATAAATCATGTATTTTTGTTACTTACTGAAAAAAAAACCCTGAAAAGTGAAGAATTAATTATTGCACAAGTTAGATACTTTAGAAGGGCTAATGAACAAAGTTTTCACTTAAAATATTTATTCTACAGAGTCTTTTCTTCATTTAGAAAACAGCAATTATAGCTTATTCATAGAGTATTTGTGTAACTGTAAGTTACATTGATTTAGTGTACGAAATAAAATAAAAAACACTTACATTATAAAATGTTTCTGAAGTAGCAATAAATTGATTTATCTATTGGCACAATTAATGACTTAGCTGAAATTCTAATTTTCAAGTTTTGTTATTCGATTTACTCAACTAATAGTCGCTTACAGTAGCTAAAACAATAAGAGATACTCTTTGTCATGCTCAATATAATAAGTATTTTACACTTTGAGATCTAGACATTTCTTAAATTATAAGAAATGTCTAGATCTCAAAGTGTAAAATACTTGACGACTAAAGTCATGAGTTCTTGCTTGTTCTCACTCTCCAATTTATAAAACAGAAATAACGGCGTCTGAATGTCTTACTAAAAGTCAGATATTTTATATATATAGCAACACAAGCCTAATGAAAGTGGAACTGTTGTAAGACGAATCTATATTTTTGTAGACAGTTTAGTGAAAATGAGACCTTATAGAGATAGTCATTTTTCAGCTACCGAAATTTCTCCTAAATAAAAAAAAATGGAGTTCGAACAAACCAGAACTTGGATGACGATTGGATCGAGAGTTAATCAAGCTTTGGCGTTGCCTCCCTCAGTTATGATGAGGTTTAATTTCTTAAACAAAGTGACAGATCTCGCTAGAATGCTGTATATGAAAGAAGAAAACCCCAATCTTCTATAAACTTTGCATGAAACAGCCAAACTTAGTGATTACCCCCATGTGGGGGTATAAAGAGTATTTGAAGAAGGCACAGTTCTTATGAATTTGTGTAGATTATAGTTACATAATATTTAAATCAGCTTTCCTTTTTTCGATCCGTTCGTTTTACCAGAACGGATTTGAAACGGAGAAGCCGAATAAATTGAAAGACCTTCTATTTTGACTGTAATAAGAGAAACTGACCTAAATTAATTTTTGAAAATCTCACAGGTAACACACAAATTTTTTAGCTGCTCTGTAAGTGCTAAAGAGTATAACACTGCAGCACTGTTAAAATATGGTAATTTTTTTTTCAATTAAATCAAATGAATTTTTTACCTCTTGATAGTATTTAACATCCACAATAAAAACTTCAACATGATACTGCCTCGCTGCATAGTTTATTGAACTATTTTTAACTTACCACAGTTAGTCCACATGTAGGAAAGTGCACAGGCTTAACATGGATACTTTTAGTAATATTTCCAGTTATTATAAGCTAAAATATGTAAGCTTATAAATACAGAATACATGAAGACATCAAATCAGGAGTTAGAAGGCAGATTTGCTACTCTGGATGAGGCAGAACGCATGGTGAGCACTCGGTACGGTTTGAAGGCAGGCTAACAAAACTCCAATCTAATATAAAACTTGAGCCGGTCTCAGCTCCTTGGTGGCTTACATTGAGCTGTCAACACGGCCAGCCCGAGTCACTGAAGCATCCTAAACATCGAGTCTCGTTAACTCGGGATGAATCTTAGTTAACAAACATCGCCATAATTTCGATGTCTTTTTACACCCAGCTTCCAGGAATATTTTTCCCTACCCTGCTCACTCTCTTACTGAGCCTCGAAGACTCTCTCTACGTTTACTGTATGGTCGTTTCTTTCATTAAGTGCTCCTGTGTTTTGCTCTAAAATAAACTACATCAAAACGAACGGAAAGTGGAGAAATTTTTTATCTTTCTAAGAGTAAGAAAAAAGGCTTGTCACAACAAATTGGGAAAAAAAGACATTACGGGTACAACTGTTCTGTATATTAATTCAGCAAAAAATCAATCACTTTTACTGAAAAATTCACTCTGAAGAACTACCTTTTAATAAAAACACATACACATATATACTTTCGCTACAGCAAATGGAGGCCCAGTTTTTTTTTCAATTGTTTTTTCCTAAATAAACAACCGAAACTTTAAAAGACAGAAGACAGTGCTTATGAATTATGAGAAATTTACAATTTTTATCTTCCAAAATATTCAATTTTTTGCGCTGTCTCAAGAAACAAAAACTTTGGAAAACACGTAGGTGTTTTATTTCTAATTAAATTTATGTTATATTTGTGACCTTTTCCTAAGTCCTCTACTTTACATGTAAATAACTGACTGTCACTGTTGAAATCTCTCTATCTATGTTTCCATATTTGCGTTATCATGCCTATCTCTCTTCTTTTACCTTACTGCCTCTGTCCCTTCGCGTATGCTATGTAACACCCCCCCTCCCCCACCCCTTTCCAAGCCCCGTTTGTTTATTCTTATATCAATTTCTGTCCTTCTTTTATCTTTGTTTTATTAATTTAAGTCTTCACCCATTTTATGTTTAATGCAATTTTGCAGCTACTAAAGATTCGTACCTGCGACTAGTTCTTTCATCATGAGGAAAGAAAATGATACGTTTTTACTACTCAGGATCTAAGGGAAAGTAGAGACAAATTCATCTCATTGCAGCATTATTTTTGTTAAATTTTCCTTCATGTGAGTCAAAACATGTAATGGCTTATTAAACATTTTTGGACTGTAACAAAGTTTGCACACTCCACGGACAAGGTTTTGTTTGACTTATGGTTTCGATGGCAGTAATTGAAAAGATGCTGTGGCAGCTTTGAGAAAGCAGTTACCGGTGTTGATCAGACGCCAAGACTTAACAATGATATCACTGATTTAGTAGTGGTCTCTGCCACATTGAGTTTTGGGGTCAACTACCCTCTTCCTTCCTAGAGTCAAAAACTTACGAAACATGTTCCAAATACGCTGCAAAGCAAATGGGGTGATGATGCAATGATTAGTTCATCCAATAACCTTTAAAGTTCAAAGAGGGAGTACGAGGCGTATTCATAATAGGGAAGGAGGTTTAGTTTGGGAAATGGGTGGGGTTAGAGGCAGATTGTCTCTGTTGGCCACACCTATTTCACTTCACATTTACTGTGATAAAACGCACCCTCGCTTGCCAAGTTTTTAAGGGAGTGTAGCTAAAATGGACGAATTAACAGAATAAAACATACAAGAAAACTTTTCATTCTATAAAAATGTACAGGTTCAAAACCCTAAGTCATTCAAGATTGTCGTCAGTTTCACCGTAGAATGAATATGTGGAAACATTAAAATGACATGTGAGATAGTTTTGAGATGAAAAGAGATGGGGGAGGGAAAAGATGCCGATAAACTGTCTGTCAGCACCAATAAAGTTCCAGCTAGTTAGCAGCCCTCTCTCTCTGCTCACTCAGTGGTACTCACGGCGGAGAGCAGGCCCCGCCCACACTAGAACCTGACGTGTGAACGATGCTAGGCTGGGTCAGGAACTAAGACAGCTTATGATGCCAGTGAACTAGACGTATTTCATACTTCTGTTTAGTTTACTTGACATGGAGCAGATGTGTTTGTAGATAATCGACGGCGTGAAACAAAGCAGCTTGTTACTGAATGTTTCTTTCATCTCACTTGTACCATTTACCTTGACAGACTACATCAATGCTTTTTTTTTATTACCGTACATATTTTAATTTCCTACTCTTCTTTTAATCCTTCATCACAAGCATGTGTCAATGTGTCAAGTTGTAATAAACGGCTGTATTTCACACAGAAGTTTAAGCAAATTTTTATTCATCTTTTTTTTCTGAAAGCAAAACCCGATTTTTTTTATAACAGGTAACAAAATTTGTCATATTACCGTAACAGATACCGATTTGGACACTAAAATATCTTTTTCGAAAGAGATTCGAAAATGCTTTTGTGACCTTTAAAACACACAAGTCTTTAGTGAACGCGCACTACCAATGACATCTAATTATTTATGGTCATTAATTTGCATCCTTGAATTTTTTTGAGGCGACTTTACTCAAAATTGTAAGCTGGGCGTTTGTTTATCGTACCAAGTGGTAGCAATCTACCCAGAGCGCGCCACATGCCTTTTTCCGCTGCTCTTTATAATTAATAGCAAAACTATATTTTATTCGATACACTCTCTTATACGATTGCTTAGAGATCAATTTGTGTTCAAGAAGTATCTCGTTAAAGTCAAAATTCAAATTATTTGAATAAGATAAAAAAAACATGAATCATCCGTACTCTTTTAGTACCGTACGATAAATACGGGACGTCATTTCCTTGTCATGTCCTTTGGTCCTTGGCTATACGATGTTTCCCAAAATCGCCCAAATACGTCAAACGTGACATCACCAATTTATATTAGGAAGCGTTGACTCCCAGCGTTGATACGTTTTTAAAACTAATTTTGTCCTTTTAGAAATTGTACTTTTTCTTTTGAGAGACTTAAGATTCAGTGCTTGGCCTGGAAGGAATAGTCGTATTTTCCAAACGTTCACATTGCCGACATCCCAAACCCGACTAATGAGGTCAATGCGAGTGAAAAGTTTCTATCTTACAATTATCATTGATTTTTATTACCTAATTCATAAATAACCTAACTCAGCCCGTTCTGAGTTGTTTTGCTTGTTTACATATCATTTTCTTCACCCACCACCTCCACAATATCTGCAAATCCTAGAAACTTCACCGCACTCGAACGAATAAATGCAGAAAGTTGGTGAACTCTATACCAGTAACGTTGAGTGGCGCCAGGTCTATGTAAGCGACTACGGTTGTATAACCACTGGCGCCAAGTTGGGGTCTAGTTTGTTAGTGCTTTCACAACCCGTCAAAATCTTCGGAATCCTGAGCCTGCTCCCATGTCTGGACATAGTAATCAACACTCCCTTTCTAATAACAGCATACTAATTTACCAATCCTTTTGCAAATAGACGATGTTCCGAAAACAGTCGGAGAAAGTTATTTGCCTTATTTTACTGCCAAAACTGAGGACCCCATATAAGTAAAATATATCTGATTGGACGATTTTGTGGTACAAAATGTTTCTTACTGCTTTTTATCATAATGGTGTGGTTGAGAATAATTAAAAACATAATTAAAATTTGATAATGCGAATAATATTACTCTTTCCTTAGAAATAAGTGTGAGGAAGACAATTTAAGACTACAATTATCACGAGCTCAAACGTACTGGCTAAAAAACGTCAACTTATGTTATTAGGTAAAATATCATCTCCCTTTTTTCTGTTTAACGTCAGTGTGGCAGCACGTTTTTGAAACCGTTCCAGTTTAGTTATGACCTCGTCTGGCAGATCAGCAAATGGAGAATTACAATAGTCAATTCTTGATAAAATGAATAATTATATTAACGTTTGTAGAGAAGCTACATTTAAGAACCTAGGAATCTGCCTTATTCTCCTGAGCTCACAAGATAGGATTTTACAAACATGATCTACATGATCCTCCATTGAAAGATTTTGATTTTAAAAATCTCCAAATGTTTAGCTTTAGCGCTAAAAGGATTTTTTTCTCGTCTACGTAAATGTGGTTCTGATCATTGGATTCACAGACTTTCCCCAGGTCACAAAGGAAAACTTCTGTTTTATCCTCATTCATTTTAAGTCTGTTAGTCATCATCCAAGTCTCTACTTGAGCATTGTTTTTTCCATGGTATCAATCATTAGATAGCTATTGTATGGTTTCACAGCTTTATTAAACTGAGTGTCATCCGCATACACATGGAACTGAATATTATGTGATCTTATAACAGACCCAAGTGGCTGAATGTACAGCGTATATAGCATGGGACCTAGAATCAATCATTGGTGTAAACTAAAACTTAAGGAAATGCCTTTAATATTATTGTCTTCCTTCTATGAAAACTTTTTAAGAACGGCCCATAAGATCGTATCTGAACCAGTCAAGGGCAATGACCACGGGGCTCAATATTTTTGCTTTGATTAGTAAAAACAGTTACAGTATCAAAAGTTTTTGACATTTAACCTTTTCTGTTTTTTTTTTCTTTCTTCTTTTCTTCTAAAAAGGAAGCGTGCTCAACAAAACGCCGCCATGCTCAAACCATGTTGACGTAAAAATGAGAGCAAAAATATCAAATGTGTCTGATATTGTTCACTATCAGATTTGTGCTTTATTTAATTGCCTTGGAATTTCATGTACGGTAGTCCGAATTGAGAGGTCATAAATAAATATTATCTAATGTTGTTTTCAATGTCATCAGTGTAATATATATACGTACTTTAGAAGTTGCATAATCTGATGTTATCTTTATCAATTACTTTAACACTTGCAGGGGATTGCTTTACAAATGAAAATTTAAGTTTAAACAATGAGTCTGTACATGGGGGAAAGACACAATGTTAACTTTGGTGAAAAGAGGTGATAGTCAAGCTTAATATGAAAATGACAGTTTTTTTCTAAATTGTAACTGTTTCTCTAATTGGCTAGTTGTTCCTGCGTCTTGTGATAGACTGAGTTTATGTAGAGAGGGCCTGCCGGTGTGCACGATCACGGGCGGAGGCTGGTGCCGGCTACGACCCTCTTCCTGGCATATGCCGGAATCGGCCAGAGTTACTGGCCCTTGGGGAACAGGAAGCTGGCACGCCATCAAACTCGTTCCTGCTCAGAGCAGGCAATCCCAGGAGTTCGTTGTCTGCTTCTGCTCAGTTGACCAGCTCGCTGCCCACGGCTAGATGGACAAATACAAAGAGGGAGGGCGTGGGACAATAAAGAGCTAATTTAGTCCCTGTCTCGTATGTGGTCCGCGGAGACCTATCTAATGTCGTTTGTCCTCCTCGACTCTCCGTTCCTCTTTTACAATAGGAAAACACCAAAACAAATTGCTCTTCTTTTATGTAATAATCGCGATGGCTTTTCGAAGCTCTTCAAATCACGGAATATTCTTTTAGTGAAAAAAAAATCAAGAATGGTGTAGGGACCTTAATAAAGTGATGTACTGAGGGGAATTAACATTGTAAAAGGAAGATGATTGTAATTAAAAACTTCTTAGAGAATTATTAGAAAAGACAATTTAAAGAAACACTGTCACCATTAAAGACAGTGATAAAAATGTCATTTGTCACGTCATTGATCCTTGTCTCCTCTTTTTGGTCGCTGTCATGTAAGTATACATACCAGAGCGTAATGTGTGGATGTATTTTGACGATAAGAATTTTACTTTGCAAACTTTCAAGGGAAAGATCAATTGAATCTTAAGTTATGTCTATTCCGTTTAATGCTTAGAAGCCCAGAGTACCTTTGACTGAACCCTTACACTTCTGGCCAAAACGAAAAAGTTGCGAAGAGACAAGAGCAAAAGAAACTAATTACAAAATGAAAATTATATTATAAAAAATTAATTAGGCCTATTCTCTTTAAACACAATGTTAAAAACGCGATATATAACACAAAAAAAAACAAAATAAAAAACACGCTTTTTTCTTCCGGCACCTTCCTTTATTTCGGCTTTCGTACCCTCTACAAAGTTTAGGAAACATTCAATACATAAAAAGGAAAAAAGAAAAAAAGAAAGCAAAGCGTGACATTTATCAATATTTTTTTTGGAGGGGGGGGGCGGTTAAAATATCTGTTTAAAAATTACTGGAACAAAATTTATTTTCCCCAGCACTAATGTAAGCCTACACTAAAACAAACATTATTTCATGCTTTTCCTGCTATCATTATTATCAGTATTGTAAACTTTGTGCAAACACCTCGAGGTCACACATCTGACAGCCGAAACTTATCTCAGATATTTAACCAAGAAGGTGTGAGTTTTCAGACTTCTGCTTACACTCGGAAAGGCTTTGCTAAGCAAGATTATTAAATAACCTATAAAGTATTCTTAGAATTAAAACCATGGTTACACAAAATGATTTTAGTAGAACACCTATTACCCGATATTAATCACACGAAACACTTTGAATGTTTTAGGTTTGTGAGCGCAGGTTTGGCCTTGATACATTTTCCACAGGGAGTTTTAATGTGCTTTGGTTTTTTTTTCACAGCTCCGTTAGAAAAAAAAAACTATATAAAGATGAATGTAAGTAGTTTTCGAGCAAAAGCTTGTTTACTAACATTATTTTCTGGTCATTGGTTTCCTGAAACGTTAACTTAAAGTTTGATAATAATTTAGAACAGAAAGCGCGGTCCTTATTATTTTTGTTACACGGCACAGTGAAGTAGTTTGCCATTGCTTCCCTCGCCGCCTTTACTTCCGCCGAGTCTTAAGAAGCCTCAAGTCCTCCGCCCTACCGATTGAGACAACACTCACCCGAAATATGAGGTTCGTTTAGTTGATTAGTAAACAACCTTATTTTTTAATAAGCACATCTTTCTCAAACCTAGCGGTAAGACACTCGCTCAGAAATTAGGAGGCGCGTGGTTCGATCCCCCGCCGAGTCAAACCAAGGGCTTTAAAATTGGTATTAGCAGCTGATCCGCCTAGTGTCTGGGATTATGGATTTATTGCTGTCTGGTCAGCCCGGTGTCAGAATAATGTGACTGTGTGTGGTGTACGCACGCGCTCCTTACACCAGTGTGGTAGCACGTTTTTAATTGTCCCCAGCGCCGTCTCTGATATAACCTCTGATATAAGTTAAATGGGACGTTAAAATTCAAACAACCAACCAACCAATCTCACCATCTTTAATTTTAGGTCAAAGAAAGCGACACTAAAAGAATAGCATAGAATGATCCACTAATTATACCAACCTGCATGAGAAGGATTAAAAGTTGAAGACTACGGTAATTAATAGTAGGCGTAGTTTATAATCCTGTCGTTCATTATGCTTTGTAAAGACTTGTCCTGGCTTTTGACTTGGCTTTGTTTTCCGCCCAATGCCAAAACCAAGACCATCAATATCTTACACATTACAAATTATTGTTCTACTTTGTTATCTTTTTGTCAACGGATTTTCTCTCTAAGTCATCAGATATTCATAGATGCACAGATTTGAAACATACGATAACCGAGCTCTTAGGAAGAGATCAGCGAGAGGAAATGACCCTTGCGAAGTCTTCAGGAGACGACGGAAATACTCAAGTTGTGACGCCGCAGGGGACGAATGGAAAGAACGCAAAATGGCGCCGGCCCGTGGACTTTAAGATATCAATAGCTGTATGGAAGCCCAGCTTTCATCTTAAGCTGCTTGACAGAGAACGTGAGCAGAAAGTGAGGGGATACATTTTGGATGGGCTCTCATGTAATTGCCAAGCTAGGAGAATCATTGGGTTAGATAAACGAAGTGTCTTCAAGTATTTCCTGTCCTGGGGTGATCGAGGCCAAATCATCACTGCGGGGATATGTTTAACTATTCGAGTGATAGGGAAACGAAGAGATGGGTTGGTGTGAAGGGCCCAGGCCTTCCGATCAGTGAATTATAAATGAGCAGTGCTGGGCTGAATTAGGCAGAATCTGTGGGGAGACGCTTGTAAGATGATGAGATTGGAAGCCATTTTAAACAGTGACTGAGGAAGACAGAGATAAAGAGATAAATAGAGAATGAGGGAGAGAGAGAGAGAGAGAGAGAGAGAGAGAGAGGGAGCGGAAAAACGATGGGGGCTGTGTGAGAGAGAAAGATATTTATGTGTCTCGGAATTTTCAGAGTTTATTTATCTTTCTCTCTCTTTCTTTGTAGCACTTTGTCCATGTTTCTTCTTCTTTTACACTGCCTGACGTTAACCTAGCACTCATTCTCTCAAACTGAGCATAACCATCACTAATGGTTTTCGATTCATGGAAATCTCCGGTCTTTTTTAAGCATGCGCTCAATTTAGCGGCTGATGTTATATGCATGTATTTTGAAATTTTGATTAAGGGCCAACAAAAAAGAAACTCTTTGCTAAAAGCAAACTTCGATTTGAAAAGATAACAGCCAGAAAAGCATAAACATAAGCAAGCGTTGGTTTTAGACATACATAGAAATAGTTATTGCACTTTATTTCAAAAAGTTTTCAGCCTGCAGTAACTATATTGACAGGCGAAATTGTAACACATTAAGTAGTTTTATAGTTTAACTTTATTGTCGATTTTGCCAGAAAAAAGGCAATTATTAGAATTGTGGATGAAAAAGTGTAGATGAGCTCAAAGAGGTACATCGGGCAAATTGTGAAAAAAGGAGAATGTACGTTGAAAACTAACCCCAAACCCCTCCCTCCCGTCTATTATTAATCATCAATTTGTGCGAGAAGCTCAAGATGGTTTCCTCTGGTGCTAGCAGATCGATAGAGACTTAACCTTTGAACTGCGTGGCGCCCGCTCTGACGCTTGTTTGAGAATTCCCGCAAGCGGCTCGGGGTGGCCGGCTAATGGCTGACCGTCTAGAGTGTGAACAATTCATTCTGGCTCGACCAGAACCTGTTTCTTCTGGTCCTCGAGGTGACGGCTAATTTAATGGCTGGCTCTCCCTCTAGAGGTGTAGGAGGAAGGTGCACTCCTTTGCTCATCGAAATGGCATTCGTGGATATAGAAATGTTCACTACGATGCTTACAAGTAGTGCTAGTTATTGGCTACGAAGAGCAACAGTCAATAAATAAAAAGGAAAGGAAAAATAAGCGATGCTTTATTAATTCGCTCCTATGATTCTTAGACCACAACTTTTTTTTAAAGGAAAAGGATAGCAGAGATAAAAGAACTTAATTGCATCAAAAATATTTTTTTTTAGTTTATATTAAGTAGTATCTTTTACATCTTGAGCAATAATAGCATCAGCTTCAGCATTGGTCTTGATGTCACAAAGGAGCTCACAACAAATTTTTGCTACTGTTTTTAATTAAGTTTGGTCAAAGCACGCTGCGGTAAGATGCTGAAATGATACTAATAGCAGAGAGGATTCCCATTCAATTGAGTACGGTGTGAAGTCTTTACTCAACCCTCCCAGGACAAGCTTGCCTGGTCGACCAGGCGCCAGGCCAAGGTGTCTGGGGAGAGCAGACGATTAGATTACACTGGACGCGCGATTGCTTCCTCGCAGCTAGCGGGAAAAACCGCGCTTTTAATGATGTCGTCTTTAAATTGTTTCCCGAGTGCTTCGAGAACATGGAACTCTACAGGAGTGTCAATGTGCGAGCGCGCGCGCGTGTGTGTGTGTGAGCTTGTAAGTGTGGGTAATGGAGAATTAAAAGGATGGGTCTTTGTAAAATGTACTCTGGTGTATGGCTGTCTGGTAAAAAAAATTACAGCAAATACCTCGCTAGCAGTGGTCTGAAGCACTAAAAAGCCATCTTGGAAGACTAATGCTATTGTTGAGCTTAAGGAGAAAGAAGAAAAAAAAAGAGAAACAGAAGTGACAGCGTTTCCCAGCAGTAAGACATATTGATGGAAATATACAGACACGTAGATAGATTAATAGAAGATAATAATTAGATTGATAAATTAACAAAGGGATGGATAGGTAGATAGAGAGAGAGATTGTTGTAAAGACATATTGTTAGATCGATAGATATAAAAATACATATTTTCCTGATAGAGTACATGGTCTAAAAAGTGCTCAGCTTCATAAAAATAGCTTATAGAACTATTAATGAAAAGCGACAAGGAAGGCCTACCTTACGACAGGCCTGTTTCAAGCTTGTCGCTCTCTTTAGGTAAGTTTTATCATAGTTGATTCCTGCTTATTTCCGGTGTCGTGAAATTTTCCACTAGATGTCTTTTTTCTGTGCAGACAGATATCTTCCTGATTCTTAAAAGTACTCGACTTTTTTAAAGGATCTTAGATTATGTGGAGGTCACGGACCTACCAAACTACGTTTTTTGCTCTATTCGGGTAAGGTTTCTAAGGCGGTTTCTTCTTTCCTTCTGCGGCTGTGAAATTTTCTAAACAACTCGGTTGTTTTTGCGGTGCATGCCCCATGTCAGGATGCGTGTAAATTGAGTTTTTTGCTCGAGTAAAGAACTTTTCAGATGAGCAAAGATTGCATTTGTTCCTTTTTGTAGAATATACTTGGACCTGTTTTAATATTTCCTGTGAGATGTTAAACTTGGTATATTCCTCTTTCAGTTTTATAGATTATGTTCGGTTAGTGACATTGAATATCTTTTATGGTCAACCTTGAAGCTTGAATTTTGTTGGTTGTGCCTTGTTTTGATTATCATTCTCCGTGATTCTAATGTTTCTGTTTCTTTTCTGTCTTCTTGAGTTACATTCGCCTGCTAAACTTGCCTTTGAGTGGACAGTTGTTTTTTCCTGCAGCTATGTCTTTCTTTTTTTTCCTTTGTCTTTTATTAGGATTGACTTACTGTGTTTTTGTTTGATTTTTTTACATTGTTCACTATAATTTAGCTTATTGGTGTTTTTTATCTATAATTATGTGTAGGTTGTGGTCTGGTTGAAAAAAATGTGTTCACCAGTGTGAAGAATGTTTTCCTTATGTTAGTGGCGGCGGTTTTTTTTACCATAATGGTGGGTTGAACCAAGTGATTTTTTTAATTGTTCACTTCTCTTTTTCCATTTGCTGGGTCTTGAGGGTTTTAGTCATTGTAATCTTTTGTCTCGGCTTCTGAGGTTGTTAGTACTTTAGGTGCTTTCTTTTCTACCTCGTCCAGCTCGTTCATGTGACGGATTTGTTTGAGACTGCAGGTTTCTGTGATTGATGGGGGTGGGATACTTTGGCTGTGGATGTAGCATACATTGTCATTGGGTTTTTTTTGTGTGGTCTCTTTAGTACAGTTACTGAGATAATAATATAGATGGCTAAAAATTGCTGCAGTACAAGAAGTTCTTCAGTTATCGGTATATTTGGTTCAGTTCAGCACTTTGATATTAAATTACCGTTGCGGGCTAAGACTACTCTAGTCCGGTCAAAATAGAAATCTTGCACATTGGATAGAGTTCTTAGACTCTGACTACCACCAAATGTCGATTAAATTGCACCGGCATTATTCATCAAGTGGTTTCTACATTATAAAAATCTTATTTCTGTTAATTTGTTTAAGTTTTTTCACATTATTATATGATGTTTTTTTAAGTTAAAAGACTATAATTTAACAACAATCTTTTGATACAAGCGATGATCAAAGCGAACAGCTTGTGAAGTACAAGACAACGAGATCTGTGTTTTCCCAAAAAAAAAAAAGATTTGGCCTTTAAAGTACATGTAATTGATTTCTGATAAGTTAGCATATGAGTAGTCGCTAGAAACACAAATTAACTCAACATTTATTTTTGTTTTGGAAACCATCTCTGAATCTTTATGAGCTGCAAGTGTAGCTAACGCCATGTAAAAGTACTCACTTTATAAATGGCGGATACCACGTAGCTATTTTATTGAAATACTGTCACATCTTCAGCAGATATAAGGTCTATGTTGCCCCGACTTGCTCTTAGTTAAAGATACTGTTTGGGATTATACACAAAAATACAAGTCGAAACTGCAGCTTTATTTATTGGTTTGACTAGCAACGGTTGATGTTGATTTTGCGAAGCAAATTGACCCCGTAACTCTCGATAATACTTGCAAGTATACCATGCAACTACACGTATTTTCACATGCAAACATTTATCTAACAAACCTGGTTGTATCGCATCTTTTGGTCTTAGTTAATTGTGCCTTCTCCCGTGTAGATAACATTCCATGTGTCTATTACAGTGAAAAAACGAGATAAAAAAGGGGTATTAGAAAGAACAAGATGGTAACAGGTTTTGTACAAGCGTTTCTTCTTTTGTTTCTTTGATATTTTTATTTCTATGATTATTTAAAACTATTTTATAACGTCACTTGCTATGTTTTTTAGAGACCTCATTCGCCCTGTTCTACAGATACCTCATTCGCCCTGTTCTATAGATACCTCATTCACCCTGTTCTATTGATATCTCATTCACCTTGTTCAAAAGATACCTCATTCGCCCTGTTCTATAGATACCTCATTCACCTTGTTCTATAGATACCTCATGCACCCTGTTCTATATAGATACCTCATTTACTATTTTCCTATGATAATCTCATTCACACTGTTCTATAGATACCTCATTCGCCCTGTTCTATAGATACCTCATTCACACTGTTCTATAGATACCTCATTCACACTGTTCTATAGATACCTCATTCGCCCTGTTCTATAGATACCTTATTCACCCTGTTCAAAAGATACCTCATTCGCCCTGTTCTATAGATACCTCATTCACCCTGTTCTATAGATACCTCATTCACCCTGTTCTATATAGATACCTCATTTACTATGTTCCTATGATAATCTCATTCACCCTGTTCTATAGATACCTCATTCCCCCTGTTCTTTAGATACCTCATTTACTCTGTTCTACAGATACCTCATTTACTCTGTTCTATGGATACCTCATTCACCCTGTTCTAAAGATACCTCATTCACCCTGTTCTATAGATACCTCATTTACCCTGTTCTAAAGATACCTCATTTACTGTGCTCTATAGATACCTCATTTACTCTGTTCTATAGATACCTCATTTACCCCGTTCTATAGAAAACCCATTCACCCGGTTCTATAGATAACCCATTCACCCTGTTCTATAGATACCTCATTCATCCTGTTCTATAGATACCTCATTCACCCTGTTTTATAGATACCTCTTTTGCCCTGTTCTATAGATATCTCATTTACTCTGTTCTATCTCACCTGTCTCACCTGTCGGCGTCACCGGGTGCAGTGTTGGCCGTAGCAATCGACGATCTCACCTTCTGCTGCCATCCAGCTCCGTCCTGACTTTTCTGGACGATTTGATGCAAACTTAAACCACAGGCCGTTGTCAAGTTGGTTACAAGTGATATTGGTGGTCTTCCCTTCCTTCTTCTGCTATCCAGCCTTCCCTCACACACAGTTTTCATAAGCAATGTTCTTTGGTTGCGAAGAGCATGTCCAACA
>BMAT01009499.1:246213-265587 GCA_019649035.1 Elysia marginata | reverse complement strand
ACTGAGAAGCGGCTAAGTAAATAAAACCAGTAATTTGAGGATAAACCGAATCCTCTTAATTTGAAGTCTTTTTTAATTTCCAAGAGATTCAAATAATGAGGTTTCCACTGTATCTTTCTTAAGGTACTGAAAGATTTTATCAGTGGGCTAAAGTGATGCTCTATAAAATCTGCTTTTGTGTGAGCTTAGGTGGTAATGTAGTTTGTAATATTCTATCTGGAGCCCATGGAAGGCGCCCAGAGTATTTTAGTGGATTAGGCGCTCTGTACTTTTGTTTTTATTCAGTGTTTGTGCACTCAAGGGTTGTGAAGCATTTTTTTCAAAATAACTCTAACTCTAAGTAAAACCTATAGCTTGTAAGCCAATTCGAACAACAATAGATAATTGTTTAAAACAGTCTAAGAAATTTTCTTTTCTTTTGCTTTCCTCTTATGGCACAAAGCTTCTTAAATTTTCAATCATCTTCCTACTTCTTTAAAAGCCTTGAGGCCAATGCTTTGTGAAGTTTGATGCAGAATACAGTAAATAGCATGAGTTTCTGGCAACAGCTGGTACTTGAATAGACAGTGGGTAATCTGAAACTAGCAATATGATCTCTTGATGGCTCTCAAATGACTGAACACTATATTTCTGTAGGTAGACAGCCCAGTAGATTATTCAAGCAGAAAGAATCTTATTCTGTTACTTTTTATTTAGATCACATTATTGGAGCATGAAAAAATAATAGCAATTGATATTGGTTTTACCGCATGTTGTGCAGTCATGCAGAATCTAGATCATTTTAATAAGATAAATTGATATACACACATGAAATACTCTCAGTTCTAGATTTTAACCTCATAATCATTGCAAGGCATTTTTGGTCAAGGTAACATGTATAAGTATTTTATTGTTATATTTTTTTCATCACCTTTATGTAATTTTCTGTTGTTTATTTCAGACTCGACTTCTGATGAAATCCCATGCTTTCATAAGAGAAAACACTGCCAAAGTCATGTACAGGAAAAAGGATGATGGTAGGAAAGCTTTAATTTCAGCCACTGTTTTCCCTCTCCTCTGCAAACACACAGACTTCCTCATATTTCTTGCTATTTTTTAAATCCTATAACTATGGAGTCACTTTTTGTTGCAATAAAACCGGATCTGTGGCCTAGCGGTAAGACACTCGCTCAGAGATCGGGAGGTGTGGGTTCGATCCCCGGCCGAGTCAAACCAAGGACTATAAAATTGGTCTTAGCAGCTGATCCGCCTAGTGTCTGGCATTATGAATTTAGTGCTAAGTCTGGTCGGCCCGGTGTCAGAATAATGTGACTGTGTGTGGTGTATGCAAGCGCTCCTTACATCACAGTGTGGCAGCACGCTTTCAATTGTCATAAGTGCTGTCTCTGATATAACCTTGTAGTTGAAAAGAGACGTTGAAATTTAAACAACCAACCAACAAATTTTTTGCAATAATTAATGTGAGCATTTACTCAATCACTTAACCTTAGGGGGGCCTAGATAGCTCAGTCAGTAGTGGCTTCGCTCCGTGGCCAAGAGGTCGCGGGTTCGAAACACAGCCGAGCACAGTCCGGGCCCCTACTGGTTGGGTCGGTGTCAGTATAATGTGACCGGCTGAGGCTAAGTCATGGTATCCCCGCTAGTCTCTGGGTGGCAGCCCGTAAATTGTCATTGGGACCCAAGCCCTAAGAGCACCTTTGAAGTGGAATTGGGCTTGTAAAAATACCCTTCAATCAAACTTAACCTTAGGGGAGAAGGGGCCTTAGACGCTACAGAAAAATAAAGAAACAAAAGGTGCAAAGTTATCCATTGAAGACCTTCAAATATTACAAAGATAGCATCAATAGGCCTATTTCAAGTGATAATTTTCTTCTTGCTAGCTGTAGGGGCATTGTTCTGTTTCTTTTTTATCTTGGTATACCCTAAGTTATTTACCTAAGTGTGGGTTAAGTTTTATTTTATCCATTTTGTTGCAAGTGTTATTTAATGTTATTACAAACAGAGTAATTGTGTAATTTTAAATGTTCTATCATTGTCATTAGTGCTGTGGATCTGCAGCATACAGTTGATAGTTTTTTTTTATTCCACTAAAGTGAGGGTTCCAAACCATTCTGGAATTTCAGGAAGCCTGGAAAAGTCCTTAAATTTTAGTTTTGCCAAAAAATGATTTGAAAAATGCTTGAAATTTGTATTTTGTCCCGGAACAGTCTTTGAATTTATTGACAGGCTGAAAGATATCTATTACGTGAACCACCGGTCCATTCTTCCTTCTTTTCTGTGTATCAATATGCGGTCTGTGTAGGGCACCTGTGCCTAATACTGGTAAAATTTGGGTCTGAGCATATGAGTACAGGTTGTTGCACAGGTCATTGCCCTTGTGCACAGGTATCTAGTACACCCTATCTTTGTAGTGAGTAAGGTGCGTGTATTCTGTCTTGCCTGTTAGATTCACAATGCTGAGGAGAAAGACAATGTCCCAAATATGCCTTTTCTGGCAAATAATAGTGTTGGCTCATTCACTGGGCGACCTTGATGAGCTGACTGTCAGGACCTCTTTCTACCATTCTACGATGGTAAAGTCTAGGCCCTCTACCCTCCCCCCTCTCCTGTACATGCACAAAGAAAGTTCTTGCAGATGGGCACTACTTCAAAAACAAAATAAAAACAAACACAAACAAAGCGGTGTTGACCCCACCAACCTTTTCCAGGAAAAATATCTCAGTACTCCCTCATTACTAAAACGGAAACTAAAACTCATCAAACTTCCTTCAGTCACAACCCGTCAGTATAACACGGGTCTTCTCTTTCCTTTTTGCGCCTCTATTTCCCTGTCCAAAAATTGTTACTTGCTCACCCTACTTCTCTTCCCCTTTCAACCCAACTTTCTCTCTGTCCATCTCTCCTTTTTATCCCTATTTACTTTGTAGGTATATTCCAAGTGTTGTTACTTCGACCTTAGTGTTTAGATCTCTTTTAAAGTATATATCTGGTCCTCCTTGTCACATCTGTTGTAATCTATTCTTCTTCTTTTTTTAGCTCAACACTTCTGTCTCTCTCTCTCACTCGCAATCCCTTCTCTTTCTCTCTATCTCAAGCACCCTTTCTTTTACCTGACGTTGCTTCTCCCTCTCTGCCTATAACTTTATCAGTTTTATATCTATTCATTCCTCTTTTTCTTGGCTACTGTGAGAATCTATTTTTTATCTTTTCTTGTTAGTCTGACACCTCTCTCTCTCTCTCTGTTTTCAAACGCCCTTTTTTCCTTAACTCTTTAACAATATAATTATCTCATACTTCTGCGCGTAATTTTGCTAGATCTTAATCTAAGCCCAGATCTACATTGGGTTGTTACTTCTAGATCGCTGCAAAAACCGCTAAAGGGTTACATTTAGCTTCTCTCAGAAGTTCAATCTACTATAATCAACTTCAGGAGTCAAACCATTTCATAGTTTTATTTGTAAATCACCTTTCTCCCTTTCTTATTTATGACTATACATTGGACACTGGCAGCGTCCAACCGTAGATATAAAATTGAACACCGGTGTTGGCAGCTTCCGGCCATTGTTATAGAGTTATGTTCCTGCTCTTTCCAAAACTTTAACTGAAGAGTTTTTTCACTTTTTAAAATTTCAAAAGATATTTTTAAAAATCCTTTAACCCCTTCACTCATGGTATACAATTCTTGTATTATAAGTCTCATGAACCGTCAAAATCACATAACCATGAGACACATGTGTCCATAGTAAGTGGTGCCGATTTGCTAAAAATCAGATATTGCAATATTTTTAGTGGTACTGTGTTAAAAAAAATTTCAATTGTACAGGCAAACAAATTCCTTGGCAGTGAAGGGGTTAAAATGCCTTAAATGGCCCTAATTTCGAGCTTGCATACCACCTCTAACTGATTTATCATTTTTTTGGCTTTAACCTGACTCTTAGTAAAGCCAAGAAAAACAATTTACTTGTACTTGATTTATGGCTATTCAATTACAATGTAATAGGACTGTGTAGATTGACCCCTACTCATATATATTTTTTCCTTTCTATTATTTTTTTAAAAATTAGCCTAGGTTGTTTACATACTAAATTAACATCTATTATGAAATTTCTCTATTCTATCTGGAGTCTATGTAACTTCAGTCCACCCACTTTTTCCAATTAATAATCTCAGCTCTTGAAAAAATACCCTGGTGGTGGGTTGGTGGTCCTAGTAATGGGGAATTGGTCCTTCAGAAATCTTGAAAACAGTACTTGAATTTCTGGACGAGGTCCAAAAAGTGAAAACCTTGTTTGTTTTTCCTTTTCTTTTCTTTTTTTTTTTTTTTTAAATAATTTTTGTGTTTTTTTTCCCTCATTTTTCTAACCAGATGAGTCTGATGCGTGTCCTGATTTCTCTAAGTATTTGTACTTTTTGTTCTCTCCAACTTTGGTGTACCGTGACACTTATCCAAGGTTTGTTTTCCTCAAGGAAAATTTTGCCTATCAATCATAGAGAAAGTCAGTATTTAAGTTAGCAAAAGATAGTCATCAGTTTTTCATGGCGAATAACAGAAAAAGAATGGTTTTTTTTTTTACCTAGGACATATTTTGTTTGCTTTTTCAGTTTTCATCAGACATTATTAAATGTTACTGACCTATTTTGCAATTTTTTAACCAGTATATTTTAGATTCCAATCAAAAAATGGCTAAAATTTACATTGAAAAGAACTTTGGAAGTGCAGTTAAGAATGAAACGAATTTTGTTACTTTCAGTATTGATGAAGCTTATTGCCATGCACTTTTTTCTATTTTTTTGTTTTTTTCTCTAGGACCCTGACTATCAGTTGGCGCTATGTGGTGACGAACTTTCTGCAGGTGCTTGCCTGCTTGTTTTACATCTACTACATCTTTGAGCGTTTCTGTGTACCTGTCTTTCAAAACTTCAACAGAGAGCATATCACACCTCGAGGCTTCATTCTCTCAGTGTTTGGGTGCATGATGCCCGGCACCTTGGTGCTTTTTATCGGTGAGTTGGAGTAAATACAGCATGTGATATTGTCAAGCATTGCGACATCGTCAAGGAGACTTTATACTCAAAATAGAACACTGGAGCCCAATTCCAGTTTTTGTTTTGTTTTTGTTGTTTTTTGGGAGGGGGGAAGGGGTGGCAATATGGCTGACACTAAGCGTAGTTGTCTGTTTCTGATTTCACTCTTGTGGACAGTTTACTTCAAATGTAACTCTTCTTCTCCAAATGTTTCACAATGTTGGTTCTTTCAACTTTAAAGGCTTAAATAATGGAATAAGTAAACAACAATGAATTCGAGTCATTTAAGTTTTACAGTTTTCTTTCATATTTTTTTTTACTGAATGTGCAACTTAGAAAAGTAAATTCGTGTAAAAGCATAGCAACCCTTTTTTTTTCCCTTAAAAATTTGACATCAGATTCTGCATAAAATACAGAAATATATACGAGGTAGGAGCCATTTCTTTCAATTAGACGTCTCTCTTTATGATGGAGATCATTCAGGTTTTGTTTATCATTTGTCTATTCTGTCAGAAATACAAATAAACATAAATGTACAACATATTTGTCCATATAAAGATGAAACAGTATTAAGGTTTGATTTATTTTCTTTTTTTTTTTTTTTTACCTTGGAGGATTTGGTTTATTTCCATAAAAATTCTTCTCCATAACTTCATATATATATATATATATATATACACACATATCTCATCAGGTTTCTTTGCTATACTGCACTCTTGGCTGAATGCCTTTGCTGAAATGCTGCGGTTTGGAGATAGGCTGTTTTACAAAGTAAGTAAATGTACTAACAGTGTTATGTTTTTGAGGTTCTGGTTCGGCTCAAACTGTGCATTTTTCTCTATTACAAAAAAGTCATATCATAGTGGACAAGAACTTTATTCTGTTAAAATGACCACACCTTTAATTTCATACTGTGTATTTTTTAATTATTTTTTTAACATTTTTAGTTCTTGCATAACTGGAAATTTTTTTTTATATCTAATAAATTTGTGATTTGAATTTTACACCATCATTTAAGTAGTCATATGTCTAACTTGTCAGTAAATATTTTTTGCATACAGTCAATGAGAATTGCTGTCAAATCTATTAATGTTTTATGTGTCTCATTGACATGTAGGATTGGTGGAACTCTACAACTTTCTCCAACTACTATCGCACATGGAATGTGGTAGTGCATGACTGGCTTTACACTTATATCTACAAGGATGTTTGTAAGGTAAGTTTGTGAAGAACCATAAGATGAAGTTTGCAGCAAATGTTGAAATGTTATGGTTATTTCATAGGACACATTTGAGCTGGGAGACCTCTCTGGCTGGGATAAAAGTTAGAAGCCATCAGACAAGTTTCTTCATCTGCTCCATTTTACCATTGAAATTCTCTATGAACTGCATGCTTAACATTTGTTAAGCACTTGTTAGCCTGTTACATACATGATTTTGTCTCAAATAAAACTACTCTTAGGTGTTGGGAAAGTAAGAACTATTTTAAGTTTCCCATTTTTATATAGGTTTCATCTGTTCCACATATAGTTTCAAAGAAAAGTTGCAACAATGCTTTGTCAAGTTTTTACCCAAGGATATTTTATACACAAAGATTTGGTTTTCTTTTGCCTCAAGAGCAAAATTTTCTGGCCTTGCTATAGTGCTAAAATAATTTTGTTCACTCTTACAATGAACGTTTTGAGTGAGCACTTTATTATAAAAGTAAAAATAATGCTTATTGAAGTTGTTTTTAGGCAATATTCATTTTTAGGACTCAAAATCTTATATCATTCAATCACAGACTCACAACCTTTTGTAGAAGACTCCTTAAGCTTCTTAATTTATAGTGATTAGGGATATATATATTAATGTCAATGTCTCAGATGTTCTCCTTCCTCATATTGCTATGATCATTAACAATTTGCTTCTGTCTGACTGTGTACCTAATGAACTTAAAGAATCGCTCATTAAGCCACCCTTAAAGAAAGATGATTTGGATAGAAATGTTGATAATAATTATAGACTGGTATCCAACTTACCTTTTCTCAGTAAATGGTTTTAAAGCAATTTATGGAACACTTTATGTATAGTGACCTAGTAAAAAAGCTTCAATCTGCTTATAAATCACTCCACAGCACAGAGACTGCATTGTTTAAAGTGACAACTGATCTATTAAATGCCACTGACGAGGTTCTGGTGTCAGTATTAGCTTTGCTTGACCTCTCAGCTGCATTTGATACCATAGACCAGCACATAACGCTAGATAGACTTAAAACAAATATTATGCTTTGTGCTGGTTTATTTCATATATTTCATATGGACATCAGTCAGTTGTAATTAAGAATGTTGAATCTGCACCAACTGTTATGAAGTATGGTGTCCCCCAGGGGTCTGTGTTAGGTCCAATTTTGTTTGTACACACAGCCTCTTGGTAACCTCATGCTGATGACACTCAGCTCTATATTTCAGTAGATGTTGCCCAAAAACGTTCTTCCCTTGAACCTCTTGATGAGTGCGTTAAAGTAATCTGCCCATGTCAGCCTATGCTTTAAAATTAAATGAAGATAAAACTTAATTGATGGCTGTTGGAACTCATCAAAATTGACATTTATTGATATATCAAATTTTAAACTGTGTGGCAATGACATTTCTTTCTCTGCATGTGTAAAAAACCTTGGAGCATTGATAGACAATAGCTTTTCCATGGATGATCAAATTTAAAAAATTCAGACGTTCTTGACACCTAGAACTTCGAAAATTTTCCACATTAGACTGTATCTTTGTTTTGAAGCAACAAGTTGACTTGTATATGCTTTTGGAACTTCAAAATTAGATTATTGCAATTCTCTAATGACTGGAATCTCTGAATGTAAAATTGCTAAATTTCAGCAAGTTCAAAACAACGCAGCAAAATTGGTATTTAAAAAGGAAAATGATCATGTTACCCCTTTATCAAAAGAGCTGCATTGGCTACAAGTTACGCAGCATCTATTGTATCCCAATGTTTAAATCTTCTAAATTATCCAACCTATTTGATTACTATGTTTACACCTTACACTCCTTCAAGGGCTTTCAGGTCAGAAAAGAAGAATTGTTAGTGAAACCCAGAACAAAATTGAAAAACTATGAGGTCAGAGCTTTTACGTTCGGGGGCCCAGATGTTTGGAACTGTCTATTCTTGTCAGTCCAACATAGTGAATCTTTATCTAGATTTAAATCAGTTCTGGAGACATCCTTGTTTGAATACTCAGTCATTTACAGAAATTAGGAACTCTAAAGTTACAAATTATCTGGTCTTTGTTTTTGCATTTCAATATATATATATTGTTTCAATTGTCTACTTTATCCATGTTTTGAAAACTTCTGTGAAAGAAACTGCGTAGTTTTTATTTTGTGAAACACTCTGACACTTTAGTTTATCGTAAAAGGAGCTTTATAAATCTAGATATTATTATTATTATAACGTTTAACATTCCGCAAATTTTGTGGGTTTAAGCAAAGATCATGGGATTGGTTTAAGGGAAGGTGAAAACGGACATCTGATTGTTTGAGACTGGTTGCGGGTAAAAATTATTTTAATATGAGAGTTGCTGTATGAGAGTCCCTGCCCCAAGTCTGAGTCAAAAGGTCCCACAATGCCAATGTTGTTCGTCTAAATAAAGAATATAACATGATAAGCCGTTAATAAAAAGAATACATTAAGCCATATAACTAAGTTTATTGGATTAAAAAAAAGCCCAGCGCTTGATTTGGGAATTTTAAAAATGGTGGCAAGTGTGGGGATCAAACCTGTGATCTTCGCACAAGTTTTTTTTCACATTATTAGCAAGACACCCTAACCATTGTGCCAACAGTGCTCTGATGATTTATACAATCTGAAGGAAGTCATAGAAGTTGTGACTGGCTTGTGAGGGAAATTTTCACTGAAATTGGCCAGGCTTCAAAGCTAGAGCTTGGAGCGTATTCAGATTTTAAATATAAAAAAAGGCCTTTCCCCCGATTGAATTTAGATTGCTAAACAACAATATGGACTCATCCACCACAGTAATGAAATCACAAACCTTGACCTAGATCTAGATCATTCTGTGATCAAAACCTGATCATTTGCCCCTGCGTTCTGGCTAAGCAGTGAGGCGATAGGGCTTTCCTACTGAGAGAACCGTTAATTATTTGTGAAAAAGACAAAAATTAAGAAGTTTGATATCTCTATGAACTACCCACAAAATTTTCAGACTATGTCCTTACAATATTGAATTCTGCTACCTATCAACATAAATTTGGACCTTTTCAACCTCTTTCCGAATTTGCAGCATTTTGCAAAGAATTGTAGCCTAAAAACCAAAAAAATTGTCTCCCACACACTATTTTTTTTTTTATATAGATTATTGTGATTATTGTCTTGAAAAGAGAGCCTGTCTGTTAACCAAAGCATCCATCAATATCAAAGCTAAAACTTGACTACCTTAGATCAGTTATATAAAATTCACAAAGCTTATTATGACTATTGGTACAAAACGTAGGTTGATAAATATAAAGAGGTAAAAAAAATTTCACAAGTGCTGCATTGTACTTTTATGTCTGTATTGGTTCAAGTTTGCTCTCTCTTTATTGGAATGTTACCTTTGCAGTTTTTGTAGTAGAAGTTTTGGCACAAATAGCGGGATATCAGTTTTGTTATAAATACAAAATAACCCCATTCAACGCATGAAGATCACTAACTGTTTGATATTATTAACTTATAAAAACATTTTATTGCTTGTCAAGTTTGTGCAGTTTTAAAAGTCCAACTGCATAATCTTTCCATTTGTGTTGCAGCCTTTTTTTTTACCTCATTGAGTACTGACTTTTTTCTGTAAAAATTTGACCATATTTGCATTTTTTTTAATCGATGTGTAGAGATTTTTCTGCCCTAACTGTTCTCACTGAAGTTTTTTTAATTGTGTTTGTTTGCTTGCTTAGTTGATTGGGAGGAACAACCGCCCTGGAGCCATGGCCTGTGTGTTTATTATCTCAGCTGTTTTTCATGAGTACATCATCACCTGTACCTTCAAATTCTTCTACCCAGTCCTCTTTGTTATGTTTGCTGGAGGAGGATGTAAGTATGTGTGTATGTGGTCAGAACATCTTTTTCTTTTTAAATTGACCTTTCCGCCATTTGTTAAACAAAGAACTTCAAGAGAAAAGTGGTGTCACTAATTTGAAAAGGTCTTTATGGGAAAAAATACCACCATTTTATACACTTTTTAAAATTAGATAGTTACTTTTTTGTTTACCTAATTAAGTAAACAATCAGCAATTCCTGATGAAAATTGGTAAAAATGCAGGAATTTGGGAATTTAATGGTGAGGATAGAATTATAAATATCAAATTTGAATGAACCATTATCATGTCTGTAGTATATGTGTGTTACCTTTTTTCTTCTGCACCTTTTAAATTGTAATAGATCATCATCAAGGCTACGCTAAGGCTCATAGTCAAAGTTATATTTGCATCAGACGTAGAGGTTATACATTCTAAGACATGATTAGATATCATTTAAGATCTAAGTTAGTTAAAAAAGTGAAGCTATGTTGAAATGGACCTACTTTTATCAAGTGATCTAGCTTTTGTTAACCAATTTGGTGGATATAGGACTAGAGCAGGGTTAGTTGGTGAGGATTCTGTGTAGAGTTGACAGTATGGTAGATTGTGAGTAGATTCAGGAATATGATTAGATCAGTTATTTTGTGAGCATTTTTGTGGAATTAAATCTAAACCATTTGCTTGAAAAAGCTATTTGGTCTAATGCCTTTTTGAAAAAGATAACAAAACACTTTTGAAAAGCACAACCATTTCGCATGTCTCAAAGTTTATACTAAAAACAAACTACCATCATGAATACACCACATGAAAAGGGCTTTAGCAGTATATCACAGAGTAGATGAAAACAGTTTGTTATGTCATTTTTTTTGTTGAAATTTTATGTATTGTTGCAATTTTGTTATTTTTATTTTGACACTGAAGATGCATATGTTTGTTATAGATTCTGCTGTGCATATTTTTGTTTGTTTTGCTTTATGTGCGTGGGTTTTGTTATTTATCTAATTTTTGACGATTTCTTGTTGACTTTTTCAGTTGGGTTTATATTCCTGACGGACAAGGGTAGTAATCGCAGCTGGAATGTTTTCATGTGGGTGGCGCTCTTCATTGGTAATGGGATGCTCATGTGCTTGTACAGTATGGAGTTTTACGCAAGACAAAACTGTCCTGCTAATACAGTAAGTTTGGTTTGCTAAACAAAAACATTAGAGAATGTTCTTGTTTTAGCTCAATTTTGCTAGAATGCTCTTTCTAATACACCCAGGGTGTTAGGCTGAACTGAAAATCTGTGTTTCAATATTTTTTCACCTGTTGTAGCTACAATACATTTAAAGAGCCAAAATGGTTATTTGCTGATGCACATGAGTAGGTTGTATAATTTTCACATCTCTCCTTAGATGTTTGTATGGCAAGTTGCTGAAAATTGGATCATTTTAGGAAAAAAAAAAACCATGATCGAAAAATTGCTTCATATATATTGAAACTGTCAGGTTTAATTTTCCATACGTTTGAAAACAAGCAATGAAATTTAGATATAGAGGAAAAACAATTAACATGACCCTAAATCTACCCATATCAGTAAAAAAAACTCCAAAAGAACAGATTATGATTTGACCAAAATTAATAAGAAGTAAAGTTCTGTAAGATTAATACCAACATTTTAAATGCAATGTGAAAAAAATTAAAATTGTTTAGATTGTATTCTTAATGTGATTAGTGCAATAGAATTTTTTCGCAAGCTTTTAATACCTTTATATCTACATTTTCAGGACAATTTCTTAGACTACTTCATTCCCCGGTCCTGGTTTTGTGACCTGCCTTCCTCGTCCCTTCCATCAGCCTCCATATAAGTTGAATGGAGAGATTAAGATCGTTTGGTTAACAGCTGAGTGTCAGCAAGCTCATGGACTTCAAAACCAACTTGCAAAAACATATTTTAACTTCAAATTGTAGATTTTTTACAATCTGAATATCTGTACATAACAATCAACTGTATCATAACGAACAACAATGTTTGATGAAAGAAACTTTTATTTTGGATAGCTATAGAAAGGTTTTTCTTTTTGTAAGGTTCTGCCAGAACGATATCTCACAATGTTTACTCTGCTAAAACTTCTTTGCTGTAAATATAAAACTTTATATTTTTCCATCTCTAATAGATGGTCAATTGTCTTGAAAGTTTTATGGAAGCAAAAATATTATCCTCTATGTAAAAAAAAAAAGACCCTCAAATACTCAGCAGTGGTCAGAAAAACAGCTTGTATGTATTTGTAGCAAAATGTCATCCAGAATAGATAGTGTTTACTTATCCTGCTAATCGTTTTCTTGTTGTTTTAAGACTAAAGACCAAGGAAAATATTAAGTAGAAAAAACTTCATTCGTGACCATTTGATTGTACAAACTGCTTCCACTGGTTTTATCACGAAAATATTTCTAAATAATTCAGTAAAAAGAAGCTTTTTATCCTGAAAGAGAAAACAAGTCCAATTGTTGCTACGAGTACATTCCTAACTTAACTAAAGTTTTTTTTACAAAGGAGATGTCAAGCATCTTAAAGTTCATATTCTTTGCACAATTGCAATTTTTTATTTTATTTATCTTTTTTTGTGTGTGTGTAATTGTTTTTCTAAATAACAGTAAGTTTCAGATATATTTTTGTAAACTTGTTTTGTTTTTTCCTTTTTGTAACAAAATGGGAAAAGGGCAGAGCAATCTGCATTTCTGCTTATTCTTGTACAATGCTATTTGTGAAGAAAGCTCAGCAATGGTTAGTAAGAATTAAACAATTAACCAACATTTTTATATGCCTTTAGTTAGTTGCAGTTGGACCAAGAATCCCAATTCGGAATGAGATTAGAACGCAAATTATTGTTCCTGTTTGCAAACTCCCTCTTTAAGTCAATTCCTTGCAGGCAAGAACTCAAAATTTGTGCTCTATTCTCATTTCCAATAGTAGTCAGTGCGATTGCTGCCACCAATCTTTGTTTGATGTCTAAGGTGTCGACAATGTTCTGTTTTCTGCTTCATTGTCAATACATACAATTTTCAAATTTAAAAAAAACCATTGCCTACGAGAAAGATAACCCTCAAAATTTGTCCAAGACTTATTTACTATGTTTTTTTTCTCTTTTGTAAATGGCATAGGCTCCAAATGCAATGATTTTTTTTAATTTAACATTTTTGAGTGTTGTTGTTGATATTATTATTTTAAGAATAATTTCATTATTTTTGTTTATTATGATTATATTATTCGTTTTCATATAGCTCATTTTTTGTAAAAGTCATTGTTTATATCACCAGTATGAATATTATTGTCTTTTAGTTGTAAGCCCTTATTTTCTGTATACTCACAGCACTTGCAGCTCTTGTTGAGCTGAAACCGAACAAGGATTTTTGTTTGAATTTTTTAAACAAAACCAAATTTTTTTTAAGTTAACTAATTGAAGTAAAGATTTTAATTTTACAAACATTGAGTATAATGGTAAGAGTGGTCAATGCAAAAAAAAAAAACAAAAAAGAAATTGATATTTTAAATGCACACGTAAACATTGCAATTTTTTAAAAATGTATACCAGTTATATATATTATACTTGTACGTCTGTGTAGATTTTACCATGCATATTATTTTTTTTTAAGGATACATCATGTCGACCCACTTAAATATTTGCTCTCTCTATAACCTCATAAAACGTGATGAGTCATGTTGTTTTGGTCTCATCTAAATCCACATGGCAGATATTGGAGTGCCATACTGAAGTGCCACTTTCATTTAACTTACCTCAAAGTTTTGCTACATCTTCGTTTTTGTAGTGCACTTTTATTATTTGAAAATCTCTGCAATGCTATAAATTTTGTATCCGTAAGAGCATTACATTTGTGTGAGTTTGGTGTTTGTGGCAGATATAGTTCAGATGTTTTTATCGTTCTTGCAACTGGTGTCATTCTTTTTTGAAGGGGGTTCTCTTGATACTAATCCTTACCTTTCTTCAAGTCTCAGGCTTGAGTGTTTTATAGTTTTGAAACTTTTTCAGTTGATTAGACTAAAGAGGGAAGAACAAATCTATTAAATAAATATCTATAGAAAGTGGTTGAAATTGTAAAAACTATGTCTTGTTATTGTTATTAGCAGCTCTTTTGTGCTGAAGCCTATGGACAAGAATAAGAAAATCCTGATATTGCTCACCGTAAAACTTTTCTATATCATGTCAGTAACTGTGTCTCTTTACAAAGTGTTTCTGTTGATGTACTGAATTATACAAACAAGTCTATTTCTTAAATGTTTTTCCTATAAAATAACCTTTAAATACTGATTTTTCTACATAGAGCACTGCAGGCTTCTACAACAAAATACTCTTTGCTTTCATGCGGATAATTTGATTTTGTGTTGCATGTATTTCATTGTGTTCTGAATTTTTCCTAATTTCCTGAAATTCTCTTTTCCACCTTCAACAATGTTAATTGCCCAGCATTTTGTGTTGAGTTTATGAATTGGAATGTCTTCCTATTTATTTTGGTGTCTTTACAAATCAAACAAGTGTTGTCTAACATCACTTTCGCAGATTTCATTTGATTCTGCTGAGTATTGGAAAGTGAAAGGAATAGGGGAGTTTGTGGAAAATTCTTAGATAAAGCTGTGGGCAAAGTTAGGGTAGAAATACTTACAAGAGGAGGGTTAGGAACTACTTGTTTTCTGATTTCAAAATCTCATGAGGTTGAAATTGTTTTTGAAGTTTATAACAGGATAGCTAAGTCACTTTGTTGTTTTTTATTTCTTTTTCACCTGTTTTGCTCGGTTCCTTTACAGCTATCTTTGTGGCCTTGATTTTCAGAAGTCTTTGATTTCTAGGCCCATGAAATACATAGTTTGGGTATATCCTTTTTGTGTCCAGTATTGCCTGTCTTATTGTATATTATAAACATATATTTAAATAAAACACTGTTATGAGATTTCAGGAACTGAATAAAAGTTTCAGTGCCTTGATGACTGAGCTAACAATAATATCAATATTTTTACTACATCCCTGGAGTATTTATAGACTTCAGAAACCAATTGAATGGCCATCCCTCCTAATTTTTCTAGTCTCAACTGATGTAGTGTGTATGCTTGTGAATGTTTGGTACTATTTATGTGGCAATATATTACGGTCCATTAGCACATGTTAGTGCTTTAAGGCCACATTAGTATCGCTGCAGTATTTACAGTATTTGACACCTCGTTGAATAATTCAGCTTTAATGCCAAAATTTATGAAAAGGCCTTGATCGTGTAATGATTCAACAGAAAGAAAACAGGGTTCAAGGTCATGTAAGCAGTGTTTCCTAAGAATTTGTACTAATTAATTCTTAAAATTGGAGTGCTTTGGAACTGAGAAGTGGTAGGAAAATGAGAACAGGTTAGAAATTTATAACAGTAGTTTGTCTTAGTAAAACTAAAAGTCTTGTGTGTTGTAATTTTCAATGCAATAAGTTTCTTTGAAAGGGTGTCCAAAAACATGACCACCCAATATGATTTTGAGTCGGTGCTTTTGTGTCCTATTAGAATTTTTTTAAACCTAGCACATTTACTTTGTGTTCAAAGTCTGCAACCAATTACCAGTGTGCTCATAATATGGTTTTTATCTGCTATTGCAGTGAGCATTTTCAAGCATATCCTCATTCAATTTTTAAAATAAGGTCTGACTTTGAGCAAGTTTGTCTTATGAAATACCAGTAGATTGAACGACAATGTGTAATGTATTGCAGTTTATTGCCTGATAATCATCTATGCTTTATTACATTTTATGAAGTGTAATTTCATAGTACATTTTAATTTTTATGGTTCAGGCCATCTGAGATTTGCCCTATCTTTTGGCAAGTGATTCTCATTTGCATGATCGAAAAATAGCTTTAAATATATAGTCCTTATTTATACATATATGTATTTTTCAGTTTTAAGAATTTTGAGGATCTATATATTTGAATGTCTGATCAGGTCTTAGAATTTAGATCTCCTTATCTCAGAAGCCAAAGCTCTTCTTGAAATGCTTCTAGCTTACCAGGCTGGGTTGGGCATTCAATCTAAAATGTACATGAGTTTTATTAAATCATATTATAATTTTGCTTAAACTTTATTGTCCATAGCTGAATGCCCACCATCAGTCAATTTGGAGCATAGTATGTTTTGTGATCTTTTGTTTAACCAACAAAAATGGTATTTTTTGAAAAATCTTTTCTTTGAGTTTACTATAGAATGTGCCAAAAAAAGCCCCGAGTAAGTGTGAGAAATAAAGACCTTTACTGACATAAAGTAAGACATTATGCTGTTCTTTCAGTACTTCTAATGTTACATGCACTGTTTTGTACCTCTTATGATCTAAACACAAAAAAGCTGTGATCAGCGATGTTTGTGTGTGCTCTCAGAAGGATGCAATAAAATTGATTGCTCTAAATAAGAGATCAAGATACAACCTGTAGCTTGTATCAATGAAAAATGTAATGGGGACAGAATTTTAATGTAATCTAAATAAGGATAAGCACAGATGCTTAGTTCAGTAATTATTGAGTCAGTGTTTGAACTCTCTGTGTCAAACTGGAAATCCTTAGGCATGGTAAATAAAAAGCAGAGGGGCGGTGCAGATCTCTCAAACACAAATGTCATTGTTTGCACCCGTAGGTATGGAGCAGCGACGGGTTTGTACCAGTAGTTCTGCGGTACAGCAAGGCACTTTTTTAATCGGAAACAATATTGATCCTGCCCTTGCCGCAGCGGTACTGCAGACAAAAATGTAGCAGTGCCGTTTCTACGGATTCAAAGATTTAAGTTGCTACTTGCGTACTGCTGCTGATCCTTTGAATTTCCAGCTTTAGCTTTCTTGGAAGCCTAGAAGAAAATGTAACTGCATAAATGTGTATAAAAGTTGTCAAGATAGCATCTTTTTCTTTTTTCAAAGTACACTATTGAAGGCATTGTCTTTTGTCAGTAGTTTATAAACCTCAAAGCAGTTGCTGTGTATCTGCAACAAAGGCGACAGCAATCAAATACATCTGACAATCTATACATGTTCCTGGTCATTTTGCTACATAATTATCTGGTGGAAATACAAATGTTCTTGCATCCTTATGCCGCAAGCACTTAAAATACATTGTGTTGGGATCAGAAAAAGGGAAGAGGGAGAGAAAGAAAGAAATTGAAAAATTTTAAGGTAACAGTATCACTTGACTGCATTGCAAACATAAAGAAGCCCTTCTATTCTTAAAAAAATTAAATAGAAAAAGCTTGGAGGAATGGATGAGGGTGTGACACTATAAAGGAGTTTCTGTTCTGTTCATAAAAGCACAATCTTCCATTCATCAAACTTGTTGGGGTAAGACCAGAGGCTCAATGATGACAACAGAATCGAGGAAAAAAAGAGGGATTAATGGGAATGTTTGTGGTCCATAACATTCCAGGCGCACCTGGAACATTCACTTGGTGATGCAACACCTCAAAGAGAAATGCAGTAACTATGTACTTTAAGCAAGAACGTGTAAACAGGTGCACTTTGGCCTAACCGAACCTTGGCGTACCCAATTTCGGACATCATTTTCTTTTACAAAATGCAGTTTCTCACGTGAGCGTGTAAGTGCATTGAGGAAACTCAGTAGACATTTAAAGCTTTTAATGGTTTCATCTCGTACACAGCGACGTCAGTGAACCATACATGTATGCAGTTATGAAGCCAGTAAAAAAGGAACCCGCAAATACAAAAATGATAAGGGTTAAAACATCTGTGGTAGAAACAAAATAGAGGAAATTGTCATTGGCTACGTGGACTAGAGTCAACATATTCGATAACACAGCTTTATTTAAGAGCGTTATCAAATAAGATAGGAGGAGGAAAAGATACACTGAGAGTGCATGGGGAAGGGTAGGGGAAGGCTACAATTGGCTGTAGAGCAAAAGGGAGTAAGAAATAGATTAAATTAATGGCAATGAATAAGGCGTGTGTTGGAAAGTGGGTTGGAAATTTTACGCAAACTTTCACTACCCTGGAGGTAGAGATTAAAAGAAAGTGGAGATGGATTGGGCACACTGTAAGGAAACTGAGGCAGTGCATTACAACTACAAGGCACAGCTTGGTATGGAACCCATAGGGCCGCAGAACCAGAGGGAGGCCAAGAATGACCTGGAGGAGAGAAATATAGGCATAGATGGCATCCGCAGAGAAGACATGGAAAGTACTGGAAGAGTTAGCACAAGGCAGGATGATGTGCACGAGGAGGACCTTTGTTGGCAGCCTGTGCTTCCCGAGGAGTTTAGAGGCGAAGAAGAAGAAGAAGAAGTAAACAGCAAACAGATAGTAAACGAATAAGAAATTTAGGCGTATGTCTAGCCATTGACTAATATCCTCATAATTGTGTTTATATTTGCAAAGCAGTTTAATTCCAAATCGGGAAAATAAAATATACAATCAGGAATATTTTATACTGAAAAGTAACAAAAGCTTGAGTAACATCTCTAGTTTTGTTCAGACTTGACTGGCCTACTGCAGCCTAATTTCGCAGGCCTTCCTGAAGATCTACTACATCGCCTCGGATTCTCCAACGGATTAATCTCATGAACTAGTAAAAAGAGAAATCGCATTTCGCCAGTTCTATGTGATTTGCACTGGCTCCCTATTCAATATCGCTTTAATTAAAATGTGCCTAATCTGCTACAAATGCATTGGTTATTAAAACCCATATTCACCTTTCATGTTCACTCTTTAGGTACGTCCCTAACATAGCGCTAAGATCAGCTGCAAACAATACCAAACTTGTTAATATATCAAATTCATGGTGAATGCTCTTATTTTTGGAGCTTTCTGGAACACCCCCCACCCCACCAGAAACTGGGGAATCTAGATTAAAAGAGAACTCCCCACCATGTTTTCAACATGCATATATTTAGCTATCGATTGCAAACCTGTAGTTAATCATCGCACAAAGTTGTAAATGTGGTTATAGCTTATTGCAAGGTACATTGCTCTGTGTACCCAGGTATTCTAATGATGGTATTTAAGTTCCACCTGTAGTCCGCATAGAGCAAAACTGAAGATATATAGATATGTGGTATAAACATTTGATATTTTGTTATTGTTGTTTTTGTTATCATCATTTTTATTATTATTACTATTAGTATTATTTTGAATTATTATTATTATTATTATTGTTATTATTATTATTATTATTGTTTCTAGCTGTGGTTAAAAAACATGATAAATGCATGTAATATTTAGACCGGGTTTGTAAAACAATCTCAGAAAGTTTTTTTTCTCTTTTTTTTTTTTTTT
>BMAT01009499.1:234565-245008 GCA_019649035.1 Elysia marginata | reverse complement strand
CCCCCTCTCTGTTTTTTGTATCCACAAATCTGTCTACTTTCCCTTTTTATCTCGGCAATATAGTGCCCGAATTCGGACCACCTTCTCTCTGTTCTTCTTCCTCTCATGTTATTGAAAGTCATCAGTCTAGGATCAACGACTACTGTTATGTCAACAGCAAACTACCGGTACCGCTAGTAAAAAAAAGTCTCGTTTCTTATGGCCACCTCATTGAGTCTAACGCTTCATTTGGGACATAGAAACAAAAAAAATTCTGAAAACCTTTCTTTTACAGTACAAAATTCATGACCTGAAATTTCATGTCAAAGCTTATTGGATGGACTTTTTATGTTCAATTTTGTTCTTTCTAGAAAATATATTTTTAAATGCATTGTTTCAAAAAAAAAAATATTATGCTCATCCAATCTCCAAGACAATTTACAACTGTATGCCAAATTTGACATGTCTATATAGCCTAAAATGCTTGGTTAGCTCTTTATCAATAAAAGTCTAACTCAGTTATTAATATACTTTTATTACTATTATTATTATTATTATAATTATTATTATTATTATTACTAATATTATAATTATTATTATTAAACAGCGGGCAGACGCTATTATCACTCGGTTTGTTGAAAAGGCACCTTGTATTATCATATTCTTTATATAATTATTATAAAATAAATTTTTACTACCGTAGTGCAATTTTCATCCCCTCTATCCGCAGTAAGCTTCCTATGGGTATAAGTATTGTGTTGTTCATTTACTTACTTATTTAATTTTAATATTTATTAAATAATTTGTTTACCTCAACACGGGATTAATGAACTAGCAAAGTGCCCGCGAATCGCGGTTTAAATACAGAGAGTAGAATTGGTTTTAATTAAGAGTTTAGAATGGGCTCAACTCCCCTTAAAAAGTCTCCATCTTTTCGTTTCGTCCCCATACTGTTGTACAAGTACTACCATCTACATAGGGTTTGTCTTCTTCTTTCGCTCTTGAAAAATGTATCCTATGATAATTCCTACTTGTTTATAGTAATTTGTAATATTCATTAAAGATCACCAGTTTATTAAATTTATCAAGTAGGCTGGACTTTAAGTCCCTGCATTTCTTTTGAACTTTTTTTTAAGCAATCAGAGAAAAGTTGCTACATGTGAGTTATTTGTTACCCTCATAGTCGGTGTTCATTTTTATCCCAAAACAGTTTTTGTGGCTGGTTTTTTTTCTTCACAGCATTGTTTTACAAAACCTTACCTGCACTATTATCTAGAGTGTTTTCTATTTGTCAAAAGGGGGAAGAAAATTGGAAAATAGAGCGAGGAGGAGGCAGTATAGAAAGAGAAAAAAGAGAGCTGGAGAAAGGAGGAGAAAAACAATGGGGGAAGGGGTCAATAAAATAGTAGAAAAGAGGTGTAAAATGGCAGAGGACAGAAAGAGAGAGAGAGTGAAAGAGAGAAAGAAGAAAGAGGAAGTGATTGAGCAATAATAAGTTAAGGGCGCGACCAGTCAATGATGACAATCGATGCTGTTTTATTTTATATGGATAGCATGTCTCTCTGCATGTAATCTCTTTTTATCAGTTATCATATCATATCACTACAAGGCACTATTACTGTCATCTTAACACCCGAAAAAAATAATAGAAAAAGAAATAATGAAAAATCATATTTAAAACACATCAATTTACAATCAAAATGGTTATAAAACAAATTTAAGGACGACGCAGTCTCAGTCTTACACTGTAAGTTATTCTTAAATTCCAAAGTTCTCTAGATAATTTAATGTTTGTTTATCAGTGTTTGTTTTACACCTACTCATAAAATTTTGAAAGCATCTTCTCTGGTTAATGTAACGTAGGAGTGCGTCAAAATTCTGATGCCTATAAATCATCAAGTTCGGGGAAAATTTCTGTACAAATGAATTAGATCGCCTCGCATTTTTCTATCCTTGAGACTCGGCAACTGGAGATTTTTTAAAATATCCGCACATGATATTTCTAAATATTTATTTTTTTATTTTTAGACCACTTTAATGGTCAGCCTTTTATTTAATGTCGTTGTTGCTGCTGTTCTCGTCGTCGTCGTCGTTGTTGTTGTTGTTGTTGTTGTTGTTGTTGTTGTTGTCGTTGTTGCTATTTTTATTTGTACAATACTATTACTGTTATCATCATCATCTTATTATTACTATTTTTTATTATTATCACCGCCATCCTCATCATGTTTACATTTGTCATTGATATTGTTGTCTCTGAAAGACTGAGCTTACATTCTTGGGTTGGGCAAAGCAGTGAGCCCAAAAAAAGGAAAATGATCTTATCTTATTCAATTTTTTTGGATCAACAAGACAAAGTAAAACCCACAAGGCAATTTAAGTAATGGGCCGACGCAATTAAAAATTTCTGAAGAATATTGGCCATGGGGTAGTGCCTTTGAGTACGGAGCCCTAGGGCAGTGCTCTATACTTCTATTGGGGTGACTAGCCTACATTGCGGTGCCTTGGGGTTGAACCATACGCATTCTGCTACAAGGATTGTTAGTTCCCGTAAGAGCAACAGATTTGAACGAACTGACCCCTTGGACTGAGGGAAAGCATTAAGCAGATGCAGAGTCGCGAATGGAGAAGAAATAAAAAGACCACTGTAGTAGCCTATAACGTTATATGGGTGGGGTAGATTAGGGAAAAGTCACAGCAAGTTTTGGGCTATAAAATTTTGTTTTTGGCCGTTTCATCGGAAAATATTGGTTCTTACATGAAGAACTTATTCGTTGCCTAATGTATACCTCCTGTTTTCACTTTCTCTTCCTCAGCAAAGAATTTTATCAACTGATATTGGTTTGTAAAAAAAGCTTCAATTGAATGTTCAAATGTGTGCATGAAGTGTTTATTCCCTCAAGTGTTATTGCCTCCAAATTTGATTGATCATTGGCATCACTGAGGCGATGATTTGATATAGTAGACTAATAAGCAAGACAACCCTTAAAGGTGACAAGACATGGGAGTCAGGTGAAAAGTCATTGTGTTTCTAAGGTGTGACTTCACCCACCCCATTCAAAATTTTAAAACATGTTTCGTGCACAAAGCAGACATCGTTTAGTTGTTAATACAGTCTCACAAGCCTTTTAGTGTGACACAGCGCACCGCCTCTGACATTTTGCTCATCAGGACATCTCGAAATATGCGTCTTAAAATATCGCTCTTTGTTAGTTATCAATTCAGACATATTCTCCATTTTTATATTTTGATAAGGTGTTCCTTTTCCGTATTAGAGGTTTAACCAATTTCACCTTTCAGGCCATTTGCAAAGTCAACGGCCTTTCGTCGTGCGCGCAGTGAGACAATGATGTTGAGCTGGTTCGTTTAAATTTGTGTTTGTGTGTTTGTTTTGTCCTTCGATTCAATATAATATGAATGTAGGCATATACGAGACCAATAATAATGTATTAGTGCAATCGGGTACATGTACATAAATTTTCTTTTCGCATAAAATTGTTTTTGTTATCAAATAGTTCGCACCATGCAATAACTAATACAGTAGGATGGGGCAAAATGTCACAAGTCGAAATCACAATTTTGCCAGTATGTCGTGGGCATAGTTACAGTAACAAGAAAATCTACACGACCCTGCATACATTTATCTTTAATGTGGAACAACATACAATATCTGGTTCAAAAACGTTGTCCTAGATGGGTTTTTTTTTAGTGACTCCGTCCATTCCAGCCCTTATTTTAGTAGTTTTTGTGGTTGTTATGATGAAATAAATCACAAACTGTCAGTTTAAGCCGAGTAAGATTTTACTCAAATAAAATTTATACCTTCAAGAGGGTAATAATATCAGTTTCATCAAATTGATCAAGCAACTGAACTTATTCTGTCGAATGCTACTTGTTTTAGATGTCAGTCTTACACATTCCGTGCTCAGGTGGGGTGGGGGTGTGAGATTCCAACTAAACGAATTGGTCGCATCAGATTAACCGACTTGACACCCAATAAGTTGTATAATAAAAGCCTATAAGGTATAAACAAGAGTTGAAGGTGTTAACGGAACCAACAAGTAAGCTGAAATGGGCCATTGAACCCTGGACTGTGTTTGTCTGGTTTGATTTGACGTCAGCAAACTATGAGCGTTATTTTGAGAATTATTCACAAACCATCTTTTGATGTGCTTGGTATGATATTCAGCCCTAACAAAATTTAATGATTTAAAATCATCTCGGTCACTTTGATGACATCACATCCTATACATTGGAGAGTTCACTTATGTGATCCACCAACCTGACATAACTTGGGCCTACTACAAAGTATAATATCGAAACTATTAAAGAACAGGGTTATACCTAATTACATTATTAACAACAAAAGCAAAATCTTTAACTCAGAGAATCCATCGAAAAAACCGCATGGGGATTGACATAAAACATACCAAAAAAATGTGTTGGCTTCGCCGCTATCCAGTTCCGAGTGTGCGGTATTTTATGGTTTTCCTACTTTTTCACTGGCTAAACTACACAAAGAAAGTCAAAAACTAAGCAGGTCAAAAGCACACTCCCACCCTTTCCTTACAAGAGATATTGAAAGAAGAGTGATTAGTGTAAAGTTTCCTTCAGTAGTCGCAGTTTAGAATAATTGAGGTTTATAATACGATTTTATATTTTGATGATACAAAATAAGGATTGGCCTGAGCGTACATATATGTACGCTCAGGGATTGGCACAACTTTTATTCAGAATTTCAGGCCATTGGCCCATAATGCAATATCAATTATAGGCTACAACAAAAGTTTTACATCTTTACGGGACGACTGCCTTCTTAATTAATTTACAATTATTAAAGAAAAACAAAATGGAAATCACAATCAGTATGTTCATATATATTTAATAAACAAAAGACCAAAATTTGGCTCTCACCTAAGAGCACAGTGGCAATAAAATTGCCAAATCTTAACAACTTCAAAGTCTTCAATGATTAGTCTAAAACATAAGTATTTTTTTTTAAATGTATATCTAAATATTCATCAATGTTCAAATACCTTTGAGATAATGATTCTAGTCTGCTATGGGAGCCTAATTTAATCAATGTTACATATGCGTCATCATTTCTTTGCATGATATCTTTAAAATCTATTAAAATGGAGTTTTTGAGAAAAAAAGATACATACATATATATATATATATATATATATATACAGTATTAAGCTATCATTATTATCATAACTACTACTAGGCCTAGTACTACTATTACTACTACTACTACTACTACTACTACTACTACTACCACTACTACTACTACTACTACTACTACTACTACTACTACTACTACTACTACTACTACTACTACTGCTGCTGCTGCTGCTGCTGCTGCTACTGCTACTAGTGTAGTAAAATACCCGCGACTTTAAGTAATTGATCGAGTTATATATTGCTGTGTCAAAAGTTGCCTTTCTTTTCCTCGTGTTCTCATGTAACTTCGTATTAACTGTAAAAGTCCAACTTTTAACTTACCAATTTGCATCTCATTATAATTTGTCTCCTTCTCTCGAATCATCTCTCTGTCGATACAGTTATGTTTTTATCTCCTTTCCTCTCCTCACCCCCCCCCAAAAAAAAAAAATAAAAATAAAAAAACAAACAAAACCCATATTCTCTTTGCTCTTTGTATATTCCAATTTTTTTCACCTCCTTAATGCTAGACATTTTGATGTATCCTTTGTCCACATTTGCTTCTCTTTCTCTCAGTTCTTACCAAGGAATATCATGGCCTTTATCTCCTGAAAATGAAAGAAAAATTAATACAAAACGAAATGAAAAAAAATCTAGGCCAGATATATGTTTAATCTAGACCCGAGCTTTTAATAGTCTTCTAGATCTTAAACCTAGATTATCAAGATTAATTCATACAGACCTAAGCGAAGTTTTTGGACACTTAAGATTGTAGATCTTGATCTAATCTCCAAAGCATCTTTGTGTGGATATCTGTCTTCACTCACCACACATACAGACACACACACACACATTACTTCCTCTTCCCCCGTTAATAAAAGACAAACCAAGATAGAAGTATAATTTTGTTGAATGAGACAAATCCGCAAAAATAACCCTATGCAGTGCAATCCTACTGTATCTTATCTAGATTCTACGTTAGTATTTTAATAAGCGTATACAGCAAAAAGAAAAAACCAACTCAAAATTGAAAAAAGCAACTCTCCATGATTTAACCTCAAAATGACCAGGATTATGCATTACCCTAACTCATTTGGAGGGGGGGGGGGCATTTTCTGAATCTGCAGCCGTTGGCAAAAAACTTGCCTGTTTTTTTTTTTTATATAGGATCATTATTGCATTACATGTTTTATTGAAATCTAACACAAAAGGTTCATAGTCTACAAAATTTGAGAGCGTTTGTGTTTTGACTTTTTAGAGTATGGAATAAAACATAAATCTAATTATTTACCACTAAAACATTTTTTTTAATGCGCCCACAACATCTGCAGGTTCATTATAAAACGTAGTCTAGAAAATTCCTATATCAAGTCGTTGTAAACGGCAAAGTATCCATCGAGAGAAGTGTGCTATCCGGTATTCCACAAGGCAGCGTCCAGGGTCCAGTTTTGTTTGTTATAAACGACGTAGGGCCTACTACAAGTTGTAAGCAATTAAAAAAAATTGTTATGACACTAAATAGTTTCCCTTGTAAAAGATGTTTAAGATTTCCAATCATTATTCTAAAAACTAAAGTAGAGTTCACAACAATTGGAGTATATCTATAAAGTAGATAAGGATCCAAAAAGGATACAAGTAAATCTGTACGTTATTATTCATTATTCTCTTATTTAGATACACTTCAAGAATGGTCGAGCGATTGGTAGTTACGATTTAAAGCAATTAAACCCCTGGCCTTGCTTTCACATACTAAGGAGCAGATGCAAGGCAAGGCTGAGGACCTAAATATAATATCAAAGAGTCTTGGGCTTCGCATCCACAGTGGAAAGTCTAAGGTACTTAGGTCAGTAGTGGAAACCGAGGAGGGAATCATACTAGGAACAGAGGCATTAGAGGAAGTAGTCTCATTTACATATTTAGGAAGTATAATCTACCTGAAGATCGGAACAGACGCGGACATTAAGACAAGAATTGGAAGGGCAAGATCAGCATGCACACAACTAAAAAGGATCTGGAAAGCTGGAAACATATCTCAAAAGATCAAGACCAGACTTTACAATTCTAATGTCAAATCAGTTTTGCTGTATGGTTGCGAAACTTGGAAAGCCACACCTGGGGCAATAAGGAAAGTGCAAACCTTTATAAATGGATTTATGAGGGGTATTCTGAGAATAAAATGGCATGATAGGGTAAGAAATGAGGAAGTTTGGAGGCAAACAGGGCAGAAACCAGTAGAAGAGGAAATCGGAATGAGAAGGTGGCGTTGGATTGGACACACACTGAGAAAACCACATATCAAAACCACAAGACAGGCACTTCAGTGGAATCCACAAAGGAATAGAGGCAGGGGTAGGCCCGGAGAGACATGGAAGAGATGTGTAGAGAGGGAAATGACAATGATGGGAAAAAGGATGGGGTCAGCTTGGAAAGCTTGCCCAAGACCGGAGTGGGTGGCATTTACTTGTGCGTGGCCCATACCCTGCCAAGGGTGAAGGGCATTGATGATGATGATGATGATGATGATGAAACATTAACTCGTGCATCTGGGTCAATCAAATAATTTACTTGCAGAATGAGAGAGAGTTCTGGACTTGTGGAATTAAATAGAACACTATGAGCGAAAGACTTGGGCGTTCATGTCAACGCCAAATTTAAGTTGAGTGAACATTGCGACAAAGTACTTGATGGTAGTGAACAAAACCAACAGACAAGTGGGTCTTATTGAAATGTCCTTCGACTAGCCTCAAGTCCCTTTATCATTATAATATCAACCATCATTTAGTTACTTCTTTACAAAAGTCCAGTAAGACCACGCCTCGAATATGGTAACTGTTTCATCGCCAATAAACAAATCTGAAAAATAATGCACAGCGTAGGGCCACTAAACTGCTCCCATGATAGCAAACTTCTATTATGAAGATTGAAAGCTTCTGGTCTTCTAAGTCTCGTGTTTCTCACTTGTGAAATTAGAACAAACGGCCAAAGTTTCAAAATATTTACCTAAATAAGCTTGCCGCATTGATATTAGAAAGAACATCTTTGGCTTGAAGGTCACAAATACATGGAATAGTTTGCCACAAATCACGGCCAGTGCATCTATCTTAAACGCCTTAAAAATGGCATTGGTGGACTCCTCAGGGACTGCAAATGCAGAGTCAACTTTCCACTACATCCACTTCGACCCCAAGATTATCGACGGGCTTAAAGCCTTGACCGATGGATATATTCTTCTATTTTCGTAATAAAATTTTCTTTGTAAAACATGTCAAACGAATTCAAGTTAGGCGTAGATCTAAATACGAACACATATTGGTGAAGAGCATATTTTAAGCATATCAAGCACCAACGGAGAGAAGTCCCTAAAGAAAAACTTTTTTTTATAATCTTTGTCAACTGAATGGACGGTAGTGATCAGGTAGCGTGGATAAAGGAGCAGTGTGGGGATTAGTAAAACACCTTGACATTGTCGAGTTGAAAGTTAATTTCCTGCCAAGGGACGAGTGCAATCATAGGACAAGTTATCGTTATCTCAACAATCGGAATCGTTTCAGATTCGACCTAAGTGTTGCAACACAGAAAGGATTTTTAAAAAATCATTAATTTTCTTTATTATACTTTCATATTTGCCTTTGGTTGAACGAATGAAAGAAATCTAGAAGAAGAAAACCAAATTTAGTGATTTTATCGCGATCGTTTGGTGATATGGTTTTTATTCATGACCTTAAGAAAACGCATAAAAGAAAAAAGAGTGTGTTGATCAAATATCTAGAAGTTTATCTTAACCTCTGCAAACACACACGCACACACAATTTTGAAACACTTATGGAGTACCGTACAAGATTTTAGTTAATCAGAGCCTACTCTAAAGCAAATAGTTTTGATTAGAATTATTCTCAGATCTACCACTCACAATCAATGCTATACAGCAAACCAACATAAGACACAGTTAGGAAATAACATAAAGAAAGTGAAAGAAGAGAAATTATTAAGACATTGTACAGGTGGCGGTGTGTTAAACATACCTTTCGGAATGACATTCTGATGCATAGCACGGCTGTAAAGTCAAAGAACAATGGAAAAAAATTATTCTTTGGTAGACATTTAAAAGTTGGGCGAGTATGATTTCTAAGGAGGTAGGAGTGGAGTTCAGTCAAACTTAACACTAGATTCATTTGGTGGAAAAGGTTTTAAAAATTGAGTTCACCGATTCATCTCTTGGTCCGTTTGCGGTGTGAGTGCGTTATTTTTTTCCGTCACAACAGTCATAAGCCAACTGTGCGATTTGTATTGATTTTTTATTTACGTTCAGGGCATGAACTTCTTTTGTTAGTAGAGACCTTTAGCACACGCACCGTGTCTCACTACGCGTACGTGAAAATCGGGAAAGCAGATTGAGAAACTATAAAAATAATGAAACCAGTTTCTAAAAATAGAACGTCCGTGTCTCACTACGCGTACGTGAAAATCGGGTGAGACACGGTGCGTGTGCTAAAGGTCTCTATTATAGACCAGCCAACATGAACCTACAAACGGTGAAAATGAACTATGATGAGACACAACGGACAGCTATGACTATACCGGTACTCAAAACTCACGCATGGCGGTCAAAAAAAAAAAAAAGAAACAGCCAACCCTGTATGAGGTTGTGTTACAGGCCCTGCCACAATAGAACTGCCGAGACCGATATTTAAATGTAGTTTTGGATCTCTGTGTAGATTAGATCTAAAGGATATCTAGATATAGATATAGCTTGATTTTCATTTGTATAAACCGACCAAAGGTTTTCTCTCCCTGCAACATTTTTGTGTTCCAGAATTCTGCATATAAAAGCGCTGGCTTTTCTTTTCCGTTCCATTTTGTCAACTTTAAAACATAAAAATTTTGGTAAATCAACGCTTACTTCAATTCTCAAAAGCGGGAACTCCCATCAATTCTCTAAAGCGGGAACTCCCATAAAAAGGTGAAACAAAAACGTTTGTATATTGTATTATTTTGTTGGAATACCGCGTAAAAAAACGCTCTGTTCTACATACCATCTAGCTTTTACACTGGCTAGCATTCGAACCCAAGTCTAGTCGTTGACTGACGCCGATTCAGATTTTAAATGTAGAAAAGAAGCCCTGCTAGTTAAGATAAGATACATTTTATTCATCCCGTAGGAAATTTGTTTTCACAGTTGCATATCACATATTTATAAATATTAAACAGTAAAACATAGGAATAATAATTAAAATAGAAGAATACACACAAACACATATTAACCTTCTGTCTGTCTGTCTGTCTGTCTGTCTGTCTGTCTGT